>PVLC010002572.1:0-112199 GCA_004027655.1 Graphiurus murinus
TTTTTTTTTTTTTTTTTTTTTTTTTTTTTTTTTTTTTTTTTTTTTTTTTTTTTTTTTTTTTGCAGTACTGGGGATTGAACTCAGGGGCATTCTACCTCCGAGCTATACCCCCAGCCCTATTTTTTATTCTTTATTTTGAAACCGAGTCTCACTAAGTTGCGGAGGGCCTCACTAGGTAGCTGAGGCTGGCCGCGAACCCAGATCCTCCGGTCTCAGCCTCCCGATCCTGTGGCAGTTTTGATTCAAGCTCTGGAGTGCAGTTATCTCTGCTCCGGCTCTGTGAGGAGAGGTGAGCTGGGATGGTCCTGCGCGGGCTTAAGCTGGTCGTACCACGCGTTCTGGTCTCTGTCGAAGGTGCCTCGAAATGCCGCCTGGCTAGGATGGGGAGTTCAAGAGTCGCTCACTCCACCTCTGGCTGGTGGAGTGCAGAGGGTTGTTGTATATTTCTTTCTTAGTAGACCCCATGCCGGGGGCCGGCTCAATGGCGGCTTCCGCTTGGCGGCATGGCCCCGGGGCTGTGGAGATGGGTTTCTTTGCTCTCCCTGGTCGGCCTTCCGGGTTCTGCTCAGCTATATCCCAGTTTTCGCAGCGTTTTTCACCCTTTTGTTGCTTTTTTCTTCTTTCAAAAAGCTGGTTCCACGACTGATTTGAATCGAGCTCACAGTGCCTCTTGAGACGTGTCTCACTCCGTCCCTATGTTGTTTTTTAATTGACAAGTAGAAACTATACATACTTATGATATACAAGATGATGTTTTGAATTAAATATATATACATTGTAGTTGGCTAAATCAAGCTGATTAACATATACATACTGCATTTATTTATTTATTTATTATGTTTTTAGCTTAAAAATAGAAAATTTATGTAGGGATTCACTCATATACATATAGACCATCATGTGCTATGTCTTAGTATGAAGTCTTCATTTATTTATTAGTTAGTGTTAAACTTATTAAATGACATATTTGCTAAAACTTTGGAAAACAATATTTTTTTCCTGAGCATTCAACCATTGATTACAGATTTAATTATTTCTGTTCAAAACTACAATTACAATTTAGTGTGATGGCATCATTTTTTAAAAAATACTCTTATTGGTGCTTTGGCCTTTTGGCTAAGATCAAGTGTAGTATCTGTTTTTGCCAGTTTATTAGATTTATTTTTAAAAACCCTTGGAGTACTGGTTGGGGGGTGTCACAAATCCTAGTTCCTGGGGTTCCGCAGTGCTCTCATTCATAACACAGGAGTAGTAAGAGACATTGGAAAGAACAAATGAGGTGCTCTGGATGTAAAGGGCTATGACAGTGTTCGCCTAGCAGGTAGCTATGAAATGCAGGGAGGGGCCGGGGCCCTAGTCTGAGGAGGAGGAGGATCTGACCCATGGAAGCCTATGATAGGTGGGCTCAAAGATAATCTCGGTTGATTTCATGGTTTCATTCAAGCACTGAACCCAATCCAGCCCTCAAAGCCACCAGGTTGTTTTGACCTCCAGACATCTGTGCCTGGGAATGAAAAACAAATGGTTAACAGCATCAGATGGTTAATTATCACAAATGTCCCCTGCTCAATTTCATGGATACTGTTTCCAAGGTTGGACTTAATTTTGTATTCAGGAAAGCCCTCTGCCAGTCATTTTGTTGGGAAAGGGAAAATTAAGGGTGATGAAAGAGCTGTACCCAGGAGGGCCATTGGAATACTCCTCATAAAGTCAAGAAGGCAGATACAATGCCCATATTTGACACCAGGGCTTGTGGAACAAAGCCAGAAGGCTCATGTCCTACAGTGAGTCAGAGGTTGTCGTTCTTCAGACAAAATATGAGCTGAAGTGTAGATCTCACCATCTGACCTTAAACTTCTGAGTTGTATAAGAGCTATGCTTCAGTTGCTTTTTCAAAATGTCTTTTCTCCATGGCTGCTCAAGCAAAGCTGCCCCTTGTCTCTCTCTGAGGCACCTGCTGATGGCTGTGTCCTCCCAGTTCACTGTTTTAAGATGTCTCCCTTTATTTCCCATCTCCTTCCTCTAGCTAGTGAGACCTGCAACGACTTCCACCCAATGTTCTTCACTCATGACAGATCCTTCGAGGAATTTTTCTGCATTTGCATCCAGCTCCTGAACAAGACATGGAAGGAAATGAGGGCAACTTCTGAGGACTTCAACAAGGTAAAGGGGCCTGGGGTGGAGGCAGCTCCTCAAGTCACTGGGGTCTGGGGTGGGTGGGTGGAGGGAGTCCTCCTCAGACTTGCAGCATGGTCCCTCAACTATGATAGAAGGTGGTTGGCAAGGTGGTTGGCAAGGTGAGAAAAAAAAGGAAAACTCCAGTTTTAGGTGGTTTCACAAATGGGAGCAATCCCTAGGGTTAAGCTTGGAGCAGATGTGCTCCTTTTGTCTAAGCCAGTACCACCTATAGAGAGCCTTTCTTAGAAAACTTCATCAAGGCAATCTTTTTCCTTCATGGAGTTAGTTTGATCTGTCTCGTCAATACTGCAAGACTATTGGGAAGGTGTCTCCCTCTACCTGTGCAGAAGGCAGAGAGCCAATTAGATCAGGAATATGGCCTCAAATCTGGACCTTTGGTTTCTTTGTGGATTATGGATGTGTTGAGATCATCTACCCTGTGCTGTGTCAAAGGGAGGTTTTATTAACGTGAAAGATAATCTTTCAGGGAATTGTATAAGCTCATTTGTAGCATTTCTTGGCTTGTATTAGCATTGGACCCTTTGACTGATGCATCCTTTAGTTTTCTATGTTGTAATTTCACACAGCAGTGTAACTTTTCCATTTCCATTTGTATGTGAATGTTAGATGAAGAGAAAGTTGTTGATCAACTTAAAGAAAAGGGAAGCACAGTTTAGGTTTTTAAAAATAAACACAATCTTTATCTTTCAATAAAGGACTGATTAATAAGAATGCCGTGACTTAGGTTTGGGTCAGGTATAGCTTAGCCTTTAATACTTCTAATGTGCTGTTATATATGGCTCCAGGATGGGCTGGCTGGAACACCTAGCTACTCACTTCATAACTGGAAAAGTCTAAAAACCTTTTCTTATAGTCAAATGGTGATGCCTTTGTGTACTCTGGCTGGGTGCATAAATAATATCTGAATTCCAATTGCACTTAATATTTTTGTTGGTCTTTGCTTCTCTGTTAACTCCTCTCCAAATTTACATCTCATTCTTCTTTTCCACTGTATTTCTGGTTTGTGGCATCTTGAAATAAATGTTATACAGAAAGAAAATCAGGACAAGGACCCCAGCCTCAGGCTCTAACCAGACATTCTCCTTGGGCCTGGTGATCTTACCCACCCTCGTGGCAGAAGGACACTGAACCGTCTCAGTCAGATGGATCACCTCTCTTTTGCATTCTGGGCCTATTGAATTCACCCAGGATGCCTCTCCCTGCAGAGAAGCTATAGCTGACAGGCTAGGACAGGGGAGGAAAAGAGCCCATTAATTCCTGCTTGCTTAAAAGCGTGGTCTCCTTGGTATACTTCACTTGATTATGAGAGACTCTGCAATTCAGGTGCAAATCATCCCTGGGAACGAGGGGGTCTTCATATAATCAAGCCAAAAGAAAGGGGAGTTAAATCAATAGTCGTTGAAAGTGACTCTGGCAACTTTGCCCTGGGTCAGTCTGACCCATGTGCACTGGGGTGCAGGGTCACCTCCTCTCCTCAGGGGAGGGGCCTCACCAGCCAGCATGTGCTTTGGCATTGCCTTTGTCAAGAGTGCATTTCAAAGAAGGCTCAAGGATCGGAAAGACAAGGAATTTTCATTTTCTACATTAAATAGTTTTGTCATATGCTTTTTTTTCCTGGTTACTTTTGTGATCGGAAGAGTATATCCATTATATATATTTTTATCATGAACACATTTATTTTCTAGTGCTATTGCAACAAATTGCTACAAACTTAGCTTAGATAATACAAATGTATTATCTTATAGTTCAGAAGCCAAAAATGGGTTTTAGTGGGCTAAAATTAAATGTCAGAAGACCTTTGTTTCTTTCTGGAGGTTCTAGGAGAGGATCTGTTTCCTTGCTTTTCCAGCTCCTGGAGTTCACCTGCATTCCTTGTTTACCCCGTTTCTCCATCATCAACGCCTGAACAAATGCAGATCCAGCCCTCTCCCAGCATATTCCATCACTCTGGTCCCTCCTCTGTCTTTTTCTTCCACTTTTAAGGCTTTGTTATTACACTGAATTTGGATAACCTGGAATAATTTCTCTATTTTAAGGTCCACACAAAGATAGAAACCTTAAAGCTACCTGTAATCTAAAGTTCCCTTTGCCATAGAAGGTAATGTATTCACGGGACCTGAGAATTAGAAAATTGGCATTCTTTGAGACCATCTGCCCATCACAGTGGACAGATCTGTACAGCTTCATTTGAAGTGATACCAGATAGATTTTTAGGTGTGTATATCAATTTAAATTAATGAAATGTGAACAGATGACCTTTTTCTGTTTTGTTTTGTTTTGTCTTGTTGTTTTGTTTTCTGGTAGATATAATCCTAGTTACAGAGTTCTACTAGCAGCTGTTCAAATACAGATATATTTGTGTCCCTTTTCTTTTGTGTCCCTATTCTACCGCCACTAGCCTTTTTCAAAAAGAAGGGCCCTATGTAAGAGTCACTGGTTCAGTTTGAAAGCCGTTTTTCTGATTTCTTCCTACTGCCTGCCTATCAGCCACTGTTATGCTTTACCCGATAATAAACTGAAGAAGAGAGAAGGGCTGAAACAGAAATTAGTTCACTTTTATTCTTGCTATTAACTTGGTAACAGAGGAGATTGAATTTAGGAACAAATGTGAGATTGGCATTACTGATAGGTTTAATGTTTTTCTTGTTCCCTAAGACTTTCCAAATTCAAAGTCAGAAATATCTTAGGAGAACCCAACATGGAAAAATTTATTTTGAATTTTCTCAAACACCATCACAGGCTCTTGCTACTTTGAACAGAGTTTAGAAGGCAAGCCTCATTGTCAACCCTGAGGCCAGGACTCCATGAGAAAGCTCAGCTATCTGCTTTTCTTCTCACTGATGAAGCAATGTCCCTCAATTCAAATTTTTAATTTATCCAACAAACTGTAGCAGATTCTATCAAAGGGAATCACACCTGCAACCGCCTGGCTTGGGACATCAATTTTTAGATATCTAGCCCTTTTAGTCTGGATATCTACTTAATGCCACTGCTGGAAAAGAGTGTTTGGAAAAGTAGCTGTCTCCTGCTCTTCTGGGCTTGGGAAGCAGCAGATAGGAAGCTTTTTATTTATACAAGAGAAGTAGAATTGGAGAGTGATTAAAATATTTATGATTTGAAAAGTACTTTCTTTCAGTTTTTCAATATAGCAGTCTGCAGAATAATCCATTGATTCAGACCGTTGAGTTTGTATTCTATGTTTTTGCTTTTTAATACCAATATTTTAGAGCATGCATTATTCAGCTTCATGAGCAGCAGGGAAGAGCTGAACTGCAGTTGGTTATGTTGGCACAAGTGGCCCCATAATCATTTCATTGAAGTCTTTATTTTTGAGCAGGGTTGGGAACAGGGCAGAGATTATTTGGATATTTCAGGTAGAGGATTCTCATATAAAGCTTAAGTGGCTGACTTCTAAAATTCTAGCAAGGGTGTAAACATCAAAAATATATATTCAGCCAGACATGGTGGTACATGCCTATAATCCCAGTACTTGGGAGGCTAAGACAGGAGGATCACAGGTTTGAGGATAGCCTCAGCAAGTAGTGGGACTCTCATCAATCTAGTAAGACCACTTCAAAAAAAAAAAAGAAATAAGGCTGGGGGTGTAACTCAGAGGAAGAATGCCCCTGGGTTCAATCCCCAGTAAACACACACACACACACACACACACACACACACACACACACACACGCGTTCATTTGTAGTGGTCTTTTGTAACCTTGGCTATGCATTAGAATCACTTGGGGACTGTTATCCTAGTGCCCAACTGCACCACAGACCAATTAAATAATGGAGTGGCGGCAAAGCTATCAATGAGTATTTTCATTAAGATAGATTTGATCAGTAAAGGTGATTTGTGTCTATTGAATTCCCATGGGCTAATGTATGGTGACTCATATCGCCATCTGATACAAACTGTATGCTTTGATGGAGTGGGATGTCTATTGGTCTGTAAAAAGTAAGCTCTAATCCTCATTCTGCTACTTAAGAGCTCTAGGCCAAAAAAATAATTAAAAATAAAAATAAATGGAGAAGAGTATCTCATCGCCCTCTCCTATGGTGGTGTGATATTAAATTGAATTAATAAATGTAGTAATGCTTTGAGGAAGTTAAAAGTCATGTGCACTTGTAAAGTGCTCTTTTCATAATCATAAGATCAATCCTGTCCATGAAGTATGAGCAAATTGCCCTTTTCAAAAGAAGACTTATTTTGTCCATTATGTTAAGAAGAAAAAGAAAAGTGAAGCTGTCTATGAATCCCAGATTAAGTTCTGTGCTGAATTAATAACCCATTTAACTTTGGCAAAAATAGGCCCTAAGCTGAAAATCTCATGATTTTGGCACTGTCTTCTTTCAAACAACTTCATTAGGTACGTTAGCTTTCCATGGGTAGAAGCCTAAAATCAGCAGATCTCATGATTGTCTTATACTTAATAACTGACCAGAATTAAGGCCTCTTCAATAATAGCCTACTTGCCTAGATCTAATTATAGGTGAACTTCTTTAGAGACCATCAAAATATTTGTTCATAGCATTGGTCTTACTTTTAGGCTCAGTCAAAATCAACATTGTAAACCAAGATCACATGACTGTGCCACACTTTCAACTTACTCAAATGAAAGAACGTAATGATTTGAAAGATGTAGTCACTCTAGCGTAAAAAGACCATTTTGAACCTTTTTCTGGCAGCATAATAAACTAACCACACATGATAGAGGTTAGAATCACAGGCTCCCCGATGAGAAACCATCCCTGCTTAAAATAGCAGAGACTGTGTACTGGGAGAACCCAGGCCCAACAAAGACGCAGCTGCCCCTGGCCAGGCTGTGAGCTTCATCTTAGGCAATGGGAGAAAATCTCAATTAGGAAGAATTAGAGATCAGGCCAGAAGGAAACATCCTGAGAACTCTCCTGGAAAAGCATCCATAGAAAATAACCACCAACTAGTCACTTATGGTGTGGTATAGAAAAAAAAGGGACTGTGCTTAAGAACTTAAAGGCAGTGAATGCATGAAGAAAAGAGGGGAATATGCTCATGCTTCCAACTGCTCTCAGCTTACTGTTTTACTGTGCATGCTTTTCAGGGGGCAATTATATATTCAGGAGTCCCCTTCCTAGGCCAGCTCAACGTCATAGAGGCGCAGACAGCGCTCTGTTGGTTAGCCGAGCTGGCCCAGGGAATGAAAGGTGGTCTGTAACTCTCACCATGAATAAACATGAATCTCCTCATTTGCATGAGGCAGGTGACTGTAAAATATCTTGGAGCATGTTATGAAAGGAAGCTTTATGTGTCTGTGCCCAGGGGAAGCTGGGAGGACTCAGCGTTGTTTGTCTTCATTAGAATTCCATCTAATGCTGCTGTTATTGATCTGAACTGGGCCTGGTGTGGCTAATAAAGTAGGTGTACATTTTAATTGAAACATGAATATTTAAGTAGAGGAGAAGTCTTTTAAATAGCCCTAATGTCATACAGCGAGGTTATCCATTTTCAACTCTCTAGGCCATTAATTAGTATTCATTCAAAAGGCTTTTCTCATTCCACACAGGTCTTTGGGTTTGCCACACACAGTCAAACCTCTAGAAGTAAATGCATTACATGAATAGATTTAGGTTTTCATTTGATGTTTCCCATTCAGTAGGTAGCAAATGGTTTCATGTGTGTTTGCACTTGAACTGTTCATTTCAGGTGGTGCTAACCTTTTATGTGGAGGCTGCTGCTTTCTGTTAGTCAACAATCACGATATGCCTCTACAGTCCTCAGCAGTAAAAATTATACTATAAAGACAGTACAAAAACTGAGAATGACTTCACTTACTCACTTTTTAAAAGAGGTTTAGATAGACTTCAGTGTATATCCTTTATAAAAAGAAATGTATTAATAATGGTCACATGTGCCTGGCCACGTCAGGCTACAGAGCACTATTTCTCAGTCTCTTTTGCATTACTACCTCCACAAAGGAACCATTTTAGATTTTATATCCTTCCTTAATTACCTTCCCCTTAAAGTTGTATATGTACAGAATAAATATTATTTAGAATATAAACTATTATTTAGAATAAATACACACAAGAATGAATGTATTGCTCCCCCACAAGACAGCTTTTCAAGATCCCCCTCCCTCATTGAAGAGGCAGGGCTGAGAGCTAGCAGGAGGACCTGGGGGCAGTGCCAGCCTGGCTCCTCACCAGCAGCATGACCTTGAGCTTGAGTGTCCTTTTACTACCAGAACCTTTCTCATCTCTACACTAGTAGTGACAATAAAAACCACAGTATTCCCCAGAGTCACTATGAGGATTAGGCCCCCTATGGTTTGCTTTGCAAATGGTCCTATACAAATGAGAGGTGTTAATCAATTTAAGTTGATAATAATTTGTATTTGATCCTGTGGTATAATTTGCTGCTTTGAGTTCCCAAGATAAGATAATATGTAAACACATACTTCCTCATACCTTTGTATAGAGATATGTCGAAATTCAGTTTGGTGGCAGAAAGAGATGAGGGAGCCCTCTTATTTGGCCCTCAATGTTGAGGGTCACTTATCCCCAGCCCACTCACAAATGACATGCTGCAGGTGGCCTGGGGCTGGCACAGTGTGATAAGGGCCCAGGGCCTCTCTTCTACCTGAATTGACTTGTGCAAAGGACTCAGCCATGTCAGCTTCAGATTCCTCATCTGTAAGCTAGGAATAGGCCTGCACTCTCATGGTGTCAAGTAGACACACTGCTTGGCTCAGTCCAAGTCTGCAGCTGGTACCAGTCAATGGTAATGTCAACCTGAGAGAACACCGGGTAACAGAGAATTTGAATTGTCTCTGGCAAGGAAGCGGAACCTCATAGCAATGCTAATGGCAAACATTTTCAGGAAAAGTGGACAAACTTCTTCCTTTAATGACTAATTTAAGAGAGCACCCATCATCATGACTTCAGCTGCACAATGTCCACAAAACATTTTGGGGGAACATAGAGATGACTATACAGGTTCATTTCCAGGTGTTTTGCACCCCTCCATACTGCCCCTGTATTTACCAAGGGGGGTGTTCAAAGACTCCCAATCACGGTGGTTAGGTTAGATTTTGTTGACCCTGTTCATGAAGTTGCCATAAAACAGCTTAAAATCTGTTTAAAGGTTAACTGTTAGCAAACTGGTTATTACCAACATGTTTTTTCTGTCTGGTCATTCTCTATAATTGGAGTATTAATACAAAATGTATTTTCTATGAGTGGGTTTCCTGAACAATTTTGGATAAGCCTAACAATAGTGAATATATTTGGGGGGTGTTCCTTTGTGACCGAGGTTTGGTAGAGTTATTTACTTCTGAAGTCTTTGTAGATCCAGTTTATCTTTCTTTGCATGTGTAGCATGAGCTAAAATGAGACTTTCCAGTTGTGGGAAGGAAATAATTGATAGGCACTTCTGTTAAAGAGCAAGGCGATATGCCAGTGACTTGTTCAATTTTGGACCATTCCTGAATGTGAAAATAAAGACTACTCTCGAAATGAACTGCTTTACATAGCTCTATTCAGTGGCTTCTGAAACTTCTTTCCCTTTTATTAACTATATGTTGGGGTTCTGTGCAAGTTGTTAACAGGTTCCTATGACCTGAATTAGATTCCATTGTGGATTATATGAGGGATTTGATAATGGCACAGAAACCATTTTATCAGTATATCTCCAATTAAAGGGAAATTATCTGTATTTTAAGTATGGCATAATGATACTTAGACATTTTAAATTAAAGAGCAGATAGGATTAAGTTGCTTAGCTAAGAAGGGTACCATTAAGTGGGGATCTCTCATGAAATACAAGTTCTTATTGATTTAAAAGAAAATATTTGTCCCATAATTGCAAAGTAAATTATGGTAAGTGGGAGATTGAGAACACACTTCTAGAAAGGGGTATGTCTCCTAAGTAGATCATATAGAAGCATATAGAAGCATATAGGTGCGATCAGTAGTGCTTCCTGTTGCTATCTGAGGGTACCCGATGCTATAGTTGGGGGATTGTGGGTAAAGAAGGGCTCTGGATAGAAGAGATAGGGAATCAAAAGAGCAGGACAGAAGATTTTTACAAAGACACCAAAATAAGAATGGGAGGGAGATGAGAAAATCCCAGGTGAAATTTCCAAATACCCTCTGCAGCAAAAAATGTCAGATCCAGGGGTTGGAGAGTTTGTAAATACACTTAATTATTTAAATATCTATTAAAGATCCAAGTGCTTTATCCAAATTGTCTTGCTTATATGTCTGTGCAGATTTTTCAAAATCATGCTTTTTTATCTGAGCAAAAATGAATTGTGGGTTAATATCCACCATCACTTTGCCAAATAAGAGCTAAGACACTAATCTGTCTATTCAATCTTTACAATGGTTCATCTACTCCACCGCTGGCATAGGAGCTAACCCACTGAGTCAAACAGGTCAGAAGCAGGGACAGACATTGAAAGGCAAGAAAGAGTTGAAAGCAAGGCTGATTTTGGCAGCATTTTCTCCAGCTCCTTTACAGCCATTGTTATAGAAAGAAAAATGAACATTAAAAATTGAATTTAGAGAAGAGTACTTGAGTTGCTAGTTTCTTCCATCCCCCTACCACTTTCTTCTCTTTCTTTTGCTGTTCCTATTTCTTTGCCTACTTTTCTGGTAAAATTAAAACTAATAGTAGGTGCTCAGTGAATCTCTGTCAGAGGTAGTCATTCCTCCAATTGGTATAATACCTTCTGTTAAAAAGTTCTAAACCTGTAGCTATCATTTTGGGCTGCAGCTCACTCAGATGCCCTGGAGATGCTCCCCCTCACTCTGTCTGAATACTCAGACCCTAGAACATATCACAGTAAGCTGCAGTTCTTGGACTTCCTGAGAGCAAAGCCGCCATGCACCTTCTGTATTCTTAGAACCTAGTAATGTGCTTGGGATTTAAAAGACATGCACAGTTACCATCTCATAAACATCATACCAACAGCATGGCCACACGAGTGCCCACATCTTGGTAGAGTCACTATCCAAGCTTCACTTTCAGTGTTATCTGGTCTTTCCTCAAATATTTAATTGTGTCTACACATGGTGGGCACTGTGGTTGGCATGGGAATATGGAGGCCACAAGACGGGATCCTTTCTACCTCCTAAAGTTGGCAGTTAAGTAAATTTGTATTTGGAAGGTTAAGAGCAAGGCTCTCTGTGAAAATAACCACTGGCCAAGTCTAATACAATCACTGTGTTCCATTCTGTTCTCATCATTGCCCTGGTTCAGACCTGCTTCTCTCACCCTGAACATGGTCCATCAAATCGCTGTCACAGTTCTTCATTGCTCCATGGTGGTAGCCTACTTCCATAGTCTTGCCATGGCTCATGTAAGATGAAGCCTATTCCACCTTCCCTTTAGCTTATGACTTGGCCAACTAACTTTCTAGGGCCAGTGAGATGAACATGGATGTGAAATGAGCTATTGCTGAGCTATTGCTTGCCTGGTTGGGTTGGACTCTTTTTTTTTTTTTTTTTTTGCGGTACTGGGGATTGAACTCAGAGGCATTCTACCTCCGAGCTATACCCCCAGCCCTATTTTTTATTCTTTATTTTGAAACCGAGTCTCACTAAGTTGCGGAATGCCTCACTAGGTAGCTGAGGCTGGCCGCGAACATGGATCCTCCGGTCTCAGCCTCCCAAATGCTGGGATTACAAGCGTGCGCCACCACGCCCGGCTGGGTTGGACTCTTCTACTTTTGCCATCATAATGAGAAAGACATAGCCTGAATATTCACTGTACACTAAGTATAGGTCCCAGAATGAGACATATAAGATAGTTTCCCCAATTATACCCAATATTACAGTTTGAAACAGCCATCTCAGCAGACCTACAGACCTCTATGAAAATAACTTCTTAACTATCAGGGTTGTTCATGACACAGCAGTATTGTGGCAATGACTGTCTAAAATACCAACTATTGTACCTGACTTTTCTTTCAATTTTGAAATCTTCTTACTTTTCAAATCTCCTCCAACACACATCTGACCCTATCTTTCCTGGTTATAATCCCATTTCCTGACTCAGAAAATGTCATGGCCTTAACAAGATGTTCCAATCTCTGCTTAATTAGCCTAATATACTTCTCCTGCTTCATCTCCACATCATCACCCTACACCTACCCTAGGATCTTTGGATACATCCTGAGTGCCCACCATTTCTTGATGTCCTATAACACTTTCCTATTGCAGGCATTAGCTTATCCTCATTTACTCTGCCAGAAATGCCTTCCCCCATCTGCCTATTGAAATTCTAGCTATTCTTTAGCATTTGCACATGTGGCACCTTAGTGAGATGGTTACCATCTCCCTTTCCTTCAGTATGAAATTTTGCACCTCTGCCCCCACAGCATGGAATTCAGAATTTCTTTAGAAAAATATCCTCCAGCTCTGTACTGGTTGTTTATTAATAAATTTATCTTTTCAAATTAAGTCGGCATATCACTTGAAGAATATCATTATCATCCAGATGCTTTTTAAGTAGTATCTGCTCAATTACTTTGGATCAAATAGTGAATTAATGACTAATTCACTTATCATTTAAAATGATCTACCTGTACAATAAGCTGAACTAATTTATAATGTTTTAATATGGGATGATCATTGTCGTTCAGTTCCCAAGGACTGTATTTACTGTATTCTACGGAATGAAGAATTTTCTTTCCCAAAAAACCAATAGGTTGTATTGTGAAACACTTCTAGATCCATCCATCAAAATCTGTTTTCCAGATGTCAATAATTGAGGAAATTATGAAATGGTTCTACCATTTTTTCCTAATAAAAATGACAGTAGTAATTATTTTAATCTATATCATTATATAAGGTGGACAGAAAGCCTCAAAGAGATTGAATCATTGAGAAAAAAAAATGGATTTCTTTTTTCCAAGAAGCTTTGCTGTAGCTCCTCATTAAAAACAAATCCCTGTATTTCATTTTTCACCTCCGCTCGTTTATTACGTCACTCCTAGGCATGCCTAACCCACACACCTTGGCAATTCAGGGAGAACTCCATTTCCTCACTTGTCTTGTTTCCAGGCCAGTGGGGAAAATACTGTTAGTAATGGCACTTATCTTTTCCCAGGATGGCTGTCAAGAGACTTTCCAGTGCACAGGACAAGCACAACTTCTGGCCATCCATCCCATTTAGGTGACTGGTCCCTCCTCAAGCTGACCTAAGAACTATGCATTCTGTGTAGCAAGCACATCAAATCACATCCATGAGCGCATCAGGCTGTTCAAAAAATTATCATTAGTGTTTTACCTTTACCTCTCAAAGTCCCCTTAAATTAGGAAAAAACCGCATTCCCCCTAGAAGGCCATAGTGGTGTTTGCAGCACTGGTGGCAGTCGTGGGACGCCCTGGGCCCTGCCTTCCTTATTTCTCTTTCACATATTCATTTGCATGGCTTGGCTAGATCCAAAGTGTATGGCATATGGCTTTTTGCCGCTTGAGCTGCCATGGAAGTAAATGTCACTGGCATAGAATGCCAGATTTCCATTTTGTGAATCACAGAGCATGGAATTCCACCCGAAAGCTCCCTGGCTGCTCTGTTTTCTTAAAACAGAAGTAGAAAAGGGCAAGAAGCCTGTGTCTCAAGAAGATGCTGCTCCTATTAAGATGCATTCATTTTGATAAAGAGTATACATGAAATGGACATGCTGATGCCCTCGGGAGTGTCAGGAAAAGCTGCTTCGCTCGTTTTATTGTGGTTAGGACGTGTGCTCCCAAACCTTAGCCAAGCAAATGCTGGTCAGGAAGCGATGCAGAGGTGTCTGTGAATTTTTTCGGATAAGAATTCATTTGAGCATGTACCAGAAAAATAAAACTGTGAGCAAAAGATATCAATGTTTATTGGGTGCAGCTTACCACAATTTTTTATTCATTAAATTTTCAAGCTATAAAACACTTTAGGACAGAGTTGGCTGGTAAAGGAGACCCGAGACTGTCACAGATGTAGCCTCAGCCCTGGTGCCCTCACCCCCTGTGGCTGAGGAACCATGACTGGGATTTGCAGATTCACAAAACGGATTAGATGGAACCACATGAATTTCTAATATTTGACAGGTTTTGTTGAACAGACAGCAATTTCAAATGGTTCAACCTAACAAGTGTGGTATATCGTGTGGACTCTGAAGTAGTTACCTATCAACACTGACCACCGATTTCTGACTCAGTCTCCTAGTAGACTATTCATGGGGCTTACTTCTCTTTTACCTGCCCTTGTTCTGTGATCATTTAGCTTATCAGATAAATTGCAATAAAGTCTAACTTTCAAGAGCATTGACCCTGGACCCAAGAAGTGGGATTCAAACCCTAGTTCTATAATTTCCTTGCTAGAGAATCACCCTGTTCCTCAATCTCTTCCTCTCTAAAATATGAATGTTAATATAGTTCTTACGAGGGTCAATTGTGCCAGTATGAGGTGGAACTATCTATCTATCTATCTATCTATCTATCTATCTATCTATCTATCTCCCTCTGGGCATTTGTCCTGTATCTGTACTTGCCTCCCTTCCTCCTAAACAAAGACTGTGCCCCCTGAGACCTCTCAGGACAGTGCTCTTGCTGCACTTTGAATTCTATCCCTTCTGGCCTGCTCTGGGACTCTCCCCCACCAGTTATCACTTCTAATCCTTATGTCATCAATCTCTTCCTCTCACCAGTGTATAAATGCACTTGAATCACCCATATTTTAAGGAACAAACAACTTTCTCAACCCCCCCCCCAGTTTCAATCCAATCCTCAGTACAAATATATATATATATATATATATATATACATATATATATACATATATATATATATATATATGTATATATATATATATATGAGAACCCAGGGGCATTTTACCTCCATGTTACACCACCAGTCCTATTTTTTATTCTTTATTTTGAAACAGGGTCTCACTAAGTTGCAGAGGGCCTCACTAAGCAGCTAAGGCTGCCCCAAACTCAGATCCTCCAGTCTCAGCCTCCTAAGTACTGGGATTACCAGCATGCACCACCATTCCTGGCTTACAAAAATATTTTTTGTATTTAAAATTTTTAGTGATATAAAATATTACTAAAATATAACTAAGCAAAGGAAAAGACATATAACATTAAAAAGCACTAAGATATATTGTCAATCTGTGAAAAAACCTCTTTAGTCATAGAAACTACTGGCATTGACAATCCAAGATGATCTCTTACGAACAGTTTCTAATCTCGGTCTTCTTTGCAATACTTGGATCTTGTTGGCTGCTGTGTCCTTGAAAACTGTTTTACTGCTTTAGAAATACATATACATAAAAGATATCTACATAATGCATACAAGATACAATTATGAATGATACAACTTGTGTGTGTGTGTGTGTCTGTGTATATGAGACCTGTGAAATTATAATTTATGTTACTAGTGTTATTTTTAGATAAATACAACTAAGGTAAAATACAGGAGACCCTAAAGTGCATTAATACATATGTAACACTTGGAAACCTCTCTAGCCACAAAAGACATGATTTTTTATGCTTGCAGTGCATGGATCAAACCCAAGGCCTCATGCATATAAGACAAGCACTCTACTACTGAGCTACACCCTGGTTCCCTAAAAAATATGATTTCTAAGAGACACATAGGGATTAGGAATAGTCATTTAGTTGCTCTAAATTTAAGACTGGGAAGAAGTCACATTCTTATGAATCCCTATTCTGATGAAGACAGACATTTAAAAATGATATAAAAATCTTTTATTCCTTTGCACCTTCATGCTTATTTGCATCTCTCCCCACATTCCTATTCTTAAACAATATCTTTTAATCCTGTTCCTCTTTTGAGGTCTTATCCAATCCCTGTCCTTCCCTGTGCTGCCGGAACTTCCAGGAGAGAATGGCAACTCCATTTCCCTAACCCCTCCCCTCACTGTGGTTCCACATCCATCTGCTTCGGGGGCTTATCTAGATAGATCATGGGTCAGTTCTAAGGGACCCCCCCAGCTCACCCCCTCCTGCTGCCCTGAAGCATTACCTCGTGTCCTGCCCTGTATTTTCTGAGGTCCTCTCATCCCCCAGACTCTAGCAATTCTGTCACTGCCCCTCATGAACACCTTAAGCTTTAGGCCCCTTCAAGGCCTCGTTCTTTCTCTCCTAATACTTTTCCCTCTCCATCCACAATTTCTAACCTTCAATTAGCACCTCAGGCAGACAGGAGCCCACCTTCATCATCTCAACTCTTGAATTCCATCCTCATAGATAGACCACAGTATCCTCAAACTCGGTAGGTTCAAAACTAAACTTTTCAGGTTCATTGTTCTCTTGCCTGGCTGATTATTTTCTGTGCTCTGTAACTCTGGGAGTGCCATGCCAACGTGCCCATCCTCTGGGCTTTAAATCCTGGAGTGATCTCTAGCTTTCTTACAGCTTCTCCCTAATGGATCCCCATATATTTACAATCCATTAGAGTATGGGAAGGGACCATCTGCCTTTCAGTGCTGTGATCCTGCTTCCTGCTGCCTCCTTTTCTTGTATAGAATATATTCTTGTCTTTTGTTTTTCTGAATCTGGACGTGGCCCACCCATAAGCTCTCTTACACCTATCTGCTAGAAATGCCCCTCTAGAACACAGTTCTTGTCATGACATATCCCCGGTAAAAACAAAACAAAGCAAAGAAAAAACCTTTGGTTCTCTTTTCTTACAGCATAACAAAGCTGCACATTCTGCCCCAAACCACTTTCCCAAACTACATGCCTATTATTCCCAGCAACATAGCCCTACTAACCTAAAATTAATCGTATTGCTGGCTCCCAAAACATAACTCTCACTGTAAATCTGTCTTTAACCATGGTCCTCAGCAAGAAAAACCCTTCACCCTTTGTTGCAAATCCGCATATCCTTCAAGACCCAGCTCGTGGGCCCTGCAAAGCTCTTCCGTGGGGGAAGAAGGGATTGCTCCTTCTTGAGTACGCTTTCTTTTCTCTCTATTGTAGCACTGAATACACTCAGCCATGCACTGACCTTGAAAACTTCTTTTAGCCAATTATCTTAGCACCAGATGGTCCTAGCCCTCCCTGTCCCACCTTATGGCTGCCTTGAGGCATTGTTGCAGAATCCTGAATGCCCCAGAAAAATCACAATCTCATATTACCAGGTGTTATCTTCTCTCTCTCTTTCTGGACCCTGTTCTCAAGATTGGGACTAATTCTTATTTTTCTGCTGTGTACCTACAATACAAAACAAAAAAAGTAATAAAGATAACGCAATAAATGTTACCTAAATTGACATTTTATCCTACCACTGATAGAAAGATACTGCCAATAATATTCCTTTTATTTTTTTTAATAAACTGATATTTCAGTCACCACTACTGGGACTCACAATACCTGATGGCCACAACTTGAAGGAAGAAAGATTTATTTGCCTCCAGTTCTGGAGATTTCAGAGGATTCAGTCCATGTTAGGCCAAGTGAGGTTTGCAGAATTTGGGGCATGGAGGCAAAGCACAGATAGAAAAAGAGAGAGAACGAGCACATGAGCAAGGACTCTGCTCTCACATTACAGAGGCCAGAAGCAGAAAGAACTAGTAAAGGGGGTCCATAGACACATCTATAGACCCCAAGGCCACACCCTTAACGACCAACCCACTCCAGTCACACTCCACCTGCCTACATTACCATCCAATAGATCCATTATAATGGATTCATTCATTGATGAAATTAGAGCCTTCATGATTCAATTATATCACCTTTAACATCCATACATGAGCTCTTCAGGGGATATTCTACATCCACACCATAACAGCTGATAATGTTTTAAAAGGAAAAAGCACATTCTACAACAAACTTTGTTAACTTAGAACAAATCAAGTCTGTAAGTTAAAGGCATTGACTAAATTATGACAGAAGGAATGATTCTTTATAGTGGCAATTTCTTTTACGATAAGAAAAAAGTTAAGCTATTTCTTGAAGAGAAGGAAAAGACTTTTCCCCCTGCCTTAAAAAGACCTTTGGATTTTGCTTTGGTTGTATTTATTGCCAGACAAAAGCCAGTTGATTTTTCAAGCTGGCATGTGCCCCTGTACAAAGACCATGCACACAATCCCATCCCAAACCACACTGTAGCAGAGGCTGTGGAGACCTAGTCTCCAGCTGTGTAAGAGGTTGATTAACCACCTCCACATGAAGCAGAAGGCCTGTATCTCCTCCTGCAAAAAAGGAAAAGAATAATTGGCATCTGTGTTAACACCAAAGTCCAGGGCCCCTTGCTACGGATTGCTGGCAAAACCTTAACATTTCAAGAGTTTTAAGGAACTTGTTGGGGCAGAGTTTCTGTTGGGAAATCTGGAAATAGGTGAAGATCTCAGTAATAAAGCTATTCAGTACAATGTAGCTGTTTAGAATCATAGACATTCAAGGAGAAAAGACAAACATGTGCATATAGATGTTCATTTCATTGTTACTTAAAGAGTGAAAAATGGAAATTGACCCAACTCTTCAGGAAAGATATGGCAAATTAATGTGGTGTTACATTTATTTATATGCTAAATTTTCTTTTGTTCAGAATATTGGTACATAAATAACATCAGAAAATATTTTGTATATTATGTTAAATGTTGGGAGAACAGGACACAAAATTATATGCTACCTAGGTAAAAAAGACAATTAAAAATGTTTAAATAATTTTAACAATGATTTCTTCTGTGTTGTATGATCAGTTTTAATTTTTCTTTAAGATTTCACATTTTGACTACCAAACGTGCTCCTATAATCATATTTGGGGGAGAAAAAATAACTGTTTGTATTGTGTGGAAGCAAAACTGTCAGCAGTCTCCAGGTGTGGTCCAAGCAATGGTGCTGGTCTGGGGAGAATCCCCTAATCTTGACACCCCACATTATAAATCAGCCTGTCTGTTCTTTCTTGAAGTAAAGCATAAGTTTGAGCCAGGTGTGCCAGCGCAGCCAGAGCCCAGAATCTCAGCCTGAGTTGATTGGTACTCAGATCAAAAGCTGTTTGAGGCTTGAGTTGAGGAATACTCGTTAACTAGAAGGAACTCTGAGCACATGTGATATCCTTGGGAAAATAAGCCAGACTGTAGACAGAGCTAGGCCCAGCACCTGTACCATTTGTGCAATGCGTTTCCAAGGTGGAGGGATGTGCAGGGGTGCTTTCCAGAGCACCATTCTCCCTCTCAGGCTGGGATTGCATGAGTGAGAGGAGGAAGGCATGGGAGACAACAGGGAATGAGTCACTGAGATGTTTTCAGATATCCTCAAATCATGACTCCATCCATGGTGCTGGGTAGAATTTCAGAGAAGTACTCAGAAAGCTTTTGTGATGACCTGAAATGTAAAAGTTTACCATAGGATTTTGTCTTCTGGATAAGATCTCAAAGACATGTTGAAATGGTTCTTCCTGATGTTGTGTTAAATCCATCTTTTGGGTTCCCAGTACTGGGGATAGCTCGGGAAAGGGATAACTTTGCAATCTCAGGACATGGGCAATAATAAAGCACATACATTAGAGAAAACTCAAAGGGAAGAGTTACTTAGAGGAGGGACTGTACTTAGGACAGCTTCAACACCAGGTGAGCAGAACAGAGTCTGCTAGGCAAGGCCTGAAACATAATGGAAGACATGAAAAGAATATTTAATAAGTAGAACTTTATTACTTTCCAGGTATTAAAGCTATATTCTTGGGTTCCCAAGACTTGAAAGAAACATGAGACAACATGTGAAAACACATTATAAGCACTTTCTAAATATTCTTTGAATGAATAGACAGTATTCTTACTCTTGAACTGGGCTTTTTTGTGAAATTTATTGTTTTCAGTGTATGTTCAGAACAGCTGAGATGTCTAATACACAATAGACAACCCCCCCCAAAAAAAAACATGCACACAAGCAAGGGAACTTATTCATGGTTCAATTTATGTGACTGAAATATTTTCTTCACTATTCTCTCGTTTGTCACTGTGCTAATAGAATTATGGGCACTGCATTTTGTAAATTATGTTTCATGTTTGCCTTGGAATGACTTGGAAGACTTTTATATTGCATATTCCTGAATTAGTTATGGCCCTTAGAGCCAATTTTTATTTTTATTTATATTATAAAATTTAACTCCTCTCTGAAATTAATGACTTAAAGATGAAGGCAAGTACAAGCAAGTGTATTTTTGTTCCAATTTAATTTCTGTGCAAATTAGTTTGTAGAGCTTCTTCTCTGTGAGGGTTGGGAATAATATGTCACTATTCTTTGTTAGGGGTCATGGTTCACATTTCAGCTTCCTCTGTTAGAAATAGATAGAGAGCAGTGTGAAGTGATCTGACTCCTGAAAGCTGTTGGTGTGGAAGAATTAGGATGAAGAATAATAAGCCTGTTCTTGGGATGGCAATGGTTGTTCTCTATGGAAGGTACACTCTTTGCTTGGTATTCATGAGGAGGCGAGAGTTCCATTGCTGATACTCACTGAAATTCTGGACACATGGTTGTGATGTGACTGACTTCTGATGAAGCCAATTTCCTTCCCAAGAAACAAAATAAAAATAACTAGGTTTAAATAAGACTTACATTAGAATTCAACAAGTGACCCCTTAGCCCTGTGAGCACCCCATATCATAGTTCCATATCTGGCCCTGTGCAGACATTTTGGAGTTCCCCCCTGCTTTGTCTTATCTCCTTCCATATCTCAGAACACAACAACCCTAATCTCCCCTTCCTCTTCCTCCTTGCTTGCCTAGGTAAACAGAGTCTTCTTGTATTTTTTATCTTCTTGATTTCTTTCTTGGTCTTCAGATTCTTTCTCCTCCCCTCCTCCCTGGCCTACCTTGTTCTATTGCAGTGTAATTTTTATTGTGACACAAGACCAAGATGCATAGGTTATCAGTGGGCCCTTTAATCTGCTGAAGTACCTGGGAATCTGTGAGCAGAAAGAGCAAAGAACGTAGTTGCATCTGATATTTAACTATTTGATAAAACATGGTAAGCCATGAATTTAACCTCTGTAAGTCTCAATGAAATTAGTGTTCAGATTGGGAATGTCAGAAATGGATTTTTTTTCCTGGAAAAGTAGAATTATTTCCTTTTGAAATTTATGTGTTTCAGAATTAAAAGAGGTAGACTTGAGAATACCAATGCCAATGTCAATATCATGTGTGGGCAAGGGGGAAGGGGGAGGTGGGGAGGGAGTGGGGGAAAGCTTAGCTAGTGCTCTGTGCATGTATGTCACTACTACTGTGAACTTCATTATGATTTAAGATGATAATACACCAATAAAAGTGTTTTTAAAAAGAAAAAAAAAGTAAGATTGAGCACCAGGGAGGGAGGGAGAGGGAGAGAGAGAGAGAGAGAGAGAGAGAGAGAGAGAGAGAGGCTGACTTATTCATTAGGTGCAAAACCCAAGAAGGATGTGATAACAGTCCAGAATCTTCCCTTTCCTAATGGTAAAGAAGCAGTTCCCCACTTTACACCATTAAAAGAATATCCTGCAGGTGGCTCAGTATCTTTTTGCCACCATATTGCCTGTGGACATACTTGGCAAGACTGAACTGAGAATTTTGGCATTTTTGTGTTTTCTTTTTGGCATGATATTTCATCAGACTGCAATTCTGTATTACATTTCTCTGGTATATGTGGAAAATCTAATTGGCAAGATGATAAGCTTTTAGAATTTCACCAGCTATCCCTTCAAAGGTACTTGGAATTATTAGAGATGCATCATGTCAGGCCTTGCTCTTCCGGCCCCCATATGCTTCTCAGGTCAGCCCATTCCATCTAGTCAACTCTTTCATGCCCCAAGGATTCTGAACCTTGACTCTCCAACCCTGAAAATTTATATCATGGTCCCCTGTCAGAGGTTGGAGCTTTGGATAGGGAGTAAGAAAAGTATTGGCTAGAAATCTGCTTACAGATGGGTTTGCATTTGGTAAATTTGGTCTTATTTCACCATGTTTGTAGGATATACTTATTTTTCAGGTATTTTATGGGCAACACAAACATAGAAAATTCTAGGGAAATAAACATAATTATATTAATACCTGATAGTTTTGAGCTCAGCCTTCTATGCTATGGCATAGTAAGCTAGTCACTTGAAGACCTCTGATGCTGTTGTCTAATCTGTTGTTTCTGTGCTCCACAGATCAACTCCTGAGTTTTGGTCCCAAGAGTCCTCCACTTACTCAAAGGTGACTATAGACACATTACGTAAACATACTGGGCCTTAGTGTCTCAGTGCAGAAATGGAGCCTTCCGTGGCATTGGCTCCTGGCAGGCCCTGTGTTACTTCTGTACTCCCATGGATATCCAGACCTGTCACATACAGACTAGAATTTTATCACATAAAGGGACAGGGTAGCAAGCTTTATATATTCTACTTAGGATCATCTTTCTGTGAAAGTAAGTAAAAGAAAAGCAGCTAGCTGTCTATTCATTGGAATATTTCCATATGATATTATGAACTGTCTCCCTTGGGGATCAAAACATGTAAGTTATCCTGGCCATGTTTAGTTCAGGTTTTGCATATGTTTTGGTTTTCCATGTAAAACAGAGATAACCATATATTGGTAAACCCAAATAACTAGGCAACTATCTCTTCAATGTCTCTGGAACAAAAGAAAAGCAGGTGAATGGAGCTAATAGTAACTATATCTCTGACCCATTAGGGCAGAGTCTCCATTTATGATCTTGGATACTTGAAAAATATGGTCAGGTGCAATCTGTATTGAGCCTGGTTCTGTAATGTAAGTGAACTCACAGTGTGTGTGCATGCCTGTGCATAAGTGTGACATACATATGTGTGAGCATGGGGGAGGTGACTTAGGAAGGCTGAGGTGGAGTTAGAGGAGAGCTTGTTGCAATATATACCCTACTTGTTTGGAAGTTTCTTGAAGCTCAGTTTGATCCTAGTGATTTCATAGTAAGAATGAATTAACCAAACAAAAGTGAAGTACATTGTAGCCATGTTATGAACTATGATAATCATAACCACCACATTTATCACCTGTGATTAAGATGCAAGCTAATAAAATGAGCACTCTGACTGTGGATGCAAACTATTTGGGACCAAGGTTTGAAAAATGAAGTACTGGATATTAGCATCACTTCTCTGAGGCAAAGCAAGTCGACTGTACCTGCTACTCCTCTAAATGCATAATATAAAAGGTGTTTATTTCAGTGAAGACCAGTGATGGGTCAAGAAAAAACTGGATAGCTAGTTCAGAAATCATTCTGTAGTAGTCACTATATTTTCCAATCTAAAGCATACATGACATATCTGGCATATCACCTAATATAACCTTTTTTATTTGTAAATTTAGTTTAAATGTATTATAAAGGTATATGAATCATTCCAGATTTAGTAGTAATATTTCTAATAAATCATATTTATGGAAGGTAAAACAATTTTATTAGATTTAATCTGCACCAAGAAAATACAGGATAAATGATACTGACAGTGCAGATAATTATATATATATATATATAATATTTTAATGTGTGGTTGAATTGGGAAGAGATTTCTTCTGAACTTTATTCAGATACACAGGGGTGAATTTTAAGCCCTGAGTTTCCCAGGTATCTGATGCTGTGATTCCTTTCTCTATCTGCAGACAGTAAAAAATCAATCTAGATGTGTTTAGAAGCATAACGGCACACTACCTAACATGCAGTCCTGGCCACTGGCATGCAAGTCCACTAGATATATGCTGAACACCTTGCATCGTTCTTAAGACCCTGACAAGCAGTAGTTAAAATGTCAAATGGATAAAATCTAACTCTCCCCATTTTTTTATGCTTCAGTAGCACCACAGTCTGGGATCTCAATAACAAAATATTTGGACAAAATTACACAGAAACATTCCTTGCAACTTTTTTTAAAGATGCTTTGGCTATTTTGTATGAAGTGACCCCTCTGGAAATGTCAATGAAGTTCGTTATTGTTCTGAACTAAACCCATGATTAACTAGGTGAACTAAGGAGCTTACCTGCTAGTCTTTGAATAGACAGGTGGATATGATCAAACTAAAGGTTAAAAATATTGCCTTATAAAAATGAGTTTTCAAGCCAGGTATGATGGCTCACGCTTGTAATCCCAGCATTTGGGAGGCTGAGACAGGAGGATCTGGGTTCACGGCCAGCCTCAGCTACCTAGTGAGGCACTCCGCAACTTAGTGAGACCCTGTTTCAAAATAAAGAATAAAAAACAGGACGGGGATATAGCTCAGAGGAAGAATGCCCCTGAATTCAACCCCCAGTACCACAAAAAAAAATTAATTAATTAATTAAATAAATAAATAAGCCAGGCATGGTGGCTCATGCCTGTAATTCTAGTTCTTGGGAGGCTGAGACAGGAAGATCACAGGTTTGAAGCCAGCCAGCCTCAGCAACTTAGTGAAACCATTTTTCAAAATAAAGCACAAAGCAGGGTTGGAAGTTCAGTTCAGAGGTAGAATGCTCCTGGGTTCAATCCCCAGTATGAAAAAAAAAAAGTTTCCTAGGACAATTTACCTGAAACAAATTTATAGTATTCCACATAGTGTCTGAGACAATACATGGTCTTCCAGCTTTATTACTGCCAGGTCTAAAAACATCTCTAACTTCCTAGTGAATGTGATCTTTAGGAACAGTACTTCTTCATAAATCTGTTCACTAGCTTCTGAGCCCCAAACTATGCTAGATACCTACCCTAAACTATAGCTTTAGCTTGTATAATACAGCAAGACCTGCAGTCATTCAAAAGAAGTTGGCTTTGTTCTGATGTGGATGAGTCTTTTGTGATGACTTGGTGTATTGAGAGTCCTTCTTAAGAAACAAAGCCCTTTTCCATTATGCACAATGAAGATTAATTTAGGGTTAGTCTTCTACTCCTTTATGCAAACAAATCTTAGCAATGATTCTCAAACTGAGCTTGATATAAGAATCCTTTGAAGTGCTTAGGGAAGTATTCCTAGACCCTATCCTCAAGACACTGGTTGAGTAGAGATGTAATAGGGTACCAGAAGTCTGCATTTCAATAGAAACCTAAATGATGCTGACATAGATGGTCTCATGGATTACACATACAGAAACTAGAGCTAGGATCCCTTTGTCAAATCTCAGCTCTGCCGCTCAGTCTTTGTAAACTTGGTTAAGTTTTTTTAACCTCTTCATACCTCAATTTACTCATCTGTATAATAGGGGTAATACTATTTCACAGGTTGTAGTGAGGATTAATTGCTTAACCTACAGAAAGGACTTAGAATGTTATCTGGGCTGTTAATGGCTTTGTGTTCACTAGATCAATCCAACAAATTATGAATGTCTTGAAATATATTGTTTCAATCAACTGATATTCTGTTAATATATGGTTGAGATCAATTGAGGAAGGTTGGAATTGGTGTGTTAGGGGCAAGGAGTCCTTTAGTGGAACGCTGCAATGGAAATTCTCCACCTGGGCTCCAGGTCTCTGCTGATCTGGGCTCACACCATCCTCCCAATCTTTTTCACTGAGATCAGCCACATTTGGCATTTTTCTGGTTTTCCAAGATGCCATAGTCCCTCCTAACACAAGTTCTTTGCATATGTCATTACTATGTCTGAGATACTTTCTGTCACTTTAAACTCATTAATCTTTATTTTCCCTTTTGATATTGACTGAAATATTGCTTCCTCCAAGACACTTTTCCTGATTTCATTGACTATTACTTGATTACTTGTGCTAGTCTATTACTTGTGCATGTATAGCTCATAGCTCTCCTTGATACTCCATATCACAGATACACTTTAATATTTTTGCCTCCTGTACAAGAGTCTATGGGCTGTAAGGCAGAAACCATGTCCCTCTGTCCTATAACTAGCACAACTTCCTGACACATAAACATTAAATATTTGTTGGAAAATTATAAATTTTGGTTGAGGGAATATCTAGTTGGAATGACATCTTTCTGCATTAAAATGGTGGGTATTTGTAAGGTTTCAAGAGTGTGAGATGGGGAGGCTGAGACAGGAGGATCTGGGTTCGCAGCCAGCCTCAGGCCCTCTGCAACTTAGTGAGACCCTGCTTCAAAATAAAGAATAAAAATAGTGCTGGGGGTATAGCTTGGAGGTAGAATGCCCCTGGGTTCAATCCCCAGCACCACAAAAAATAAGAGTGTGAGAGGGCAAAGGGTGCGTGGGTATCCCTATGCAGAGGAGCATCAAGAGGAAAGGTGACAGCCGGGCGTGGTGGCGCATGTTTGTAATCCCAGTTTCAGGAGGCTGAGACCAGAGGATCCGGGTTCGCGGCCAGCCTCAGCTACCTAGTGAGGCACTTCGCAACTTAGTGAGACTCGGTTTCAAAATAAAGAATAAAAAATAGGACTGGGGGTATAGCTTGGAGGTAGAATGCCTCTGAGTTCAATCCCCAGCACCGCAAAAAAAAAAAAAAAAAAAAAAAAAAAAAAGAGGAAAGGTGAGAGGAGATGTTACAGAAAGGTAATAGAGAAAACATGAGCTAGTCACATCTATGGAGATCTGGAAAGAGCTGAGAAAAATTGCTGGTCTTGGAGTTTGGTGCCTGGGGGACAACTTGGGTAAGAATTCCTTCCTAAGTTCATAGTGACGTAAAGAGACAAAAGGGGATGTTAGGATTCAGATTCTCACCCAAAGTAGCAGACCCGAGCATCAGGAAATGGATGGACAAGGGATTTGGATGAAGCATTGCTAAAGGAATAAAGGAGCTCAGGGCTACTGCTGCTTTGGAGACAGAAAATGTGTGGCAAGTGGGTAAATCACCTTGGCTTCAAGTCATTAATTGCACATCCTGCCAGAAACATGCAATGACCTGTCTTAGTCCCAACCTCCTCAAAAGCCTGGTCTGTGTTACTAATGTGTGAGGACCCCAGGCTTGTAAGACCATTATGTAAGAGAAGGTTCCCATTGAAGTTGTGATGCTTAAATTGATACAACTTTAGCCCAAATCTTGGCTTTCATCCACACCTACCATTTTCCATCAATCTCTGCAGAACTGAGAGATTCCACAGATGTTCCTATGAGAGATTGACACCATGGGATTGATCCCCCTCTTGTGTTTGACCAAGCCATTCATGCATGAGCCATTCATTGCTCAGTGGCGCCCCCTGCTGCTAAGAAGAAAGATGGCAGCACATGCAGAGTTGGTGACATTAATTCAATCAGGAGAATTTGTAGCAAAGCGAAGCGAGGTGGGGGAGGGGCAGGAGCTGAGAAAATCCAGGGAGCTCGCTAGATGCTTTGATGGGGTGCCTAACGACTTTGCCCAGTTTAATCACTTATTTCAAAGGTTCGCTAGAAACCACCACAGTGCCCTCTGAGAAACATCATTGCAAACTTATTTGGGAGCTTTCAGAGCTGTTCGAAAAATACTTTCAAGATACCTCCACTAATTTGTTAGGTTAGGAATTACTATAAATTTTAATTAGGGGTGGAAGCTATTTATATTTGTTTACACATCCTGAACAGAAATTGAGTATAGATCCTCCCCTGAGACCCCTGCTGGGACGCAATCCTGGGTCTGTGAGAACCCCTGGTGTACATGCCTGATGTGTGCAAAGGGAGGCAGTTATATGACATTTCTGGACAAAAACCATATGTGAAGAGAAGGTGGAAGTAAGCAAACTCACAATCAAATAAAAGTAGATAGAGGGGAAGAGATAAGATTGCAGTTGATTATGGGTCTGGCAGCAGATGTTCTACACAAATCCAACTCGCTGCAGCCAGTCTGTTTCCATGGCAACAGAATCAGTAATTATTGAGCCGAGGCACTCTCCCCCCACCCTCTCTCTCAACAAGGTGGAGGCTGATGAATATGAACTACCTCCAGCCCATCTCCCATCTCGCCATCTCGCCATTCTCTCTCTCTCTGTCTCTCTCTGTCTCTCTTTGTCTCTCTGTCTCTCTGTCTCTCTCTCTCTCTCTCTCTCTCTGGATATTGAGTAATCCTAAGAAGGAGAGCTATATGTTTGACAAAGAGCATAGGGTACTGACACAGAAGTGAAATTATTATTTTTCCCTTTGTGATACTATAAGGGAAAAGCTCTTCCCAGAAAACGCCGATGATCTCTGAAGATGCTAAATAAATGAGCAGGAGTTTCCCTGAAATGGAGGCTCCCTTTGATTGGCTGATCTCTTCACGACTCCTGCCAATCGGAGCACCCCTGGGCTCCAGCTCCATAAACATATGCAAAGCTACATGCTTATTCTTCTGGACTTGGAGTGTATACCATTCAAAGGTGTGCAGCCGGTCTCTGTTCACATGGCTCAACTGGAAATCTGTTTCATGAACAAGCTCACTCAGGAACCATCTGGTATTCCAGCACATTGTTCTTCTGGGGGACGACTCTAAGTCATTCTGTGGTGGCAGCAGCTTAGAAGCAGTGTTTGTAGTTGGAGAAGATGGACTTACAGGAGCTTGGTGAGTAAAGCTCAGTCTTACACATCTGTCTACTGTATTAGCAGCCGGAGCTAGAATGCAGCTTTGTCTTATTGTCTGTCGGGGAAGGGAACAAGCACATGGAAGAACAGGCATTCAGGGGTTCCTGATATGTGGGAGCCTCTGTATTCAAAAGGCTGCATGCTTTGCTTGGGTCTAATCGGATTTGTAGTTGACTGTGCATTTTATTTGGAGCTTGGTGGTCTATTTAGGATTAGTGTGAGGAGCGCAGCTCTGCATCATTCCCCTGGGTATTAATTCAATTCAAATGAAAATGATTTTAAAACCAAATAAGAGCCAACGCTGTGTTGCTGGGAAAAGGCAGAAATGTCCAGGCATGGAAGCTGAAGCTGCTTGGTTGTAATGCTGGTGTTTGCATCATAAAGAGAGATAATATTACAATGGTCTGTCAAACACTTCTTCCATCCCCTGGCCAGGAAACGAAGCATCTCTTCCCTGTGTGCCGCTGTTCTCTGCTCAGA
The DNA here is from genome assembly GCA_004027655.1 of Graphiurus murinus. Classification (NCBI taxonomy): domain Eukaryota; kingdom Metazoa; phylum Chordata; class Mammalia; order Rodentia; family Gliridae; genus Graphiurus; species Graphiurus murinus. Next base: position 29,091 of record PVLC010002572.1, read on the forward strand.
AATTGTGCGACTGAGCTAGCTCATGTCCCTTACTTCTTTCATAAAATCAGTCTCCAAACTGAAATATGTTTTTTAAAAATAATTTCAAACGTGAGTTGAAGTCAGAAAGATTTTAGCAGTCAAAAAGCATGCTCTGAAATGACTCTGTTTCACATCCTTTCAAGCCTCTGAAAACCAGAAAGGGTTTGCAAAGTTATATTCCAGGATTGGCTGTTTGCCAGAGATAGGATGCTCTGAGCTATTGCTCTGCTCCCTGGGGTTTAATTTTCTGACACTGGTGATGAAATTTTCAATTTCATTAGGCAGAGACCAAAAGAACAAGAAAGCAGTCTTTTTAAGAGGCAATGGAGGGACAGCCCAGGAAAGGGGAAGCTCTGCCTTTAGGGACCCTTCTAGCTGCAAAGTTAAAAATATATGTGGCAAGATAGAGCCTAAGTACAGTGCAGAACTCCCACAGAGGTATGATCCTTCCAAACATGAAAGGAAAGGTATTGCCTTTGGCTTGGGTGCAGAGACTGGAGGTTGATCTGGGTTTCCATCTCTGCCTACGATCTGTTCTCTTGTCTCTGCTGATTTTGAGGCTTCGTCACTGTTGCTTTTTATAAAAATGTGATTTCTATCTTATGTGCAAAAAAGTGTCAAACACACTTGGTGCCTTCTCTTTACAGTCCACTTGGGTTCAAATGATAGAGAGAGGGAAAAAGAGCATAAAGCATTATCACTGGGTTTTTAAAGAAATACTTACAAAATAGTTGCACATGGGAACTCTTGTTGATTTGTCCTTTTAAAAAAAGTCCTTTTGGTAGAGAAAAGTGTTGTGGTCCTTCATGTGGCTCTAGAAAGGAATTTTCAGTGTCCCAAATGAAGATCTGTGATGAACTGATGTAGAAACAAAAGGAAAGACTCAAGACAGGGCAAGGGCAATTGGGTGTCTGGGAGAGAGAGACTTCTACTCTGTTTCCATTAAAGAAGTGGGGCTGATGCAGCAAGAGCAGGAGTTTTCCGACTAGGTGACAACTAAGGGGATGCTTGTCATTTAATCAGTTCACTGACCCATTGAGGGCTGATGACCTTTCTGGAGATGCACTCTGGCCTCTGGTCCCAAGAGGCTCCACATGGTCACAGGCACTAAGAATTGTACCTGATCGGAGATGCCTGTTCTCGTGTCACCTCTCCCTGCAGCATCTCAGCAATCCACCCTGATGAGTGCACAGTTTTGAGGAAGTCTGATTCCTAGTGGATGTGTATTAAGTGACAGTCCTCTCAGTAAAGTTACTCCTGTCTTCCTTGGTCCTTTCTTTCCCCCAGTAGTGTCACTTTACATGAGTGAAGTACCGGCACCTGTTGGCAAGAGTAAGAGAAGAAACCAGCATTTAATGGAAACAATAAAATTGTTTAGAAAACCAAACTAGAAATGTAGTTAATAACCTATTTTTGGACCATGGAACCTTTTAAGAATGTGCAAGCTATGAACCTCCTCCCTGCCCACAAGAAAATACATTTTGCATAATCTCTAACATTTGATGACGAGCCACTGCAAAGTAAAGTAGGATCCCTGTCCTGTGGTAACAGGCAAGTATTTATTATATCCTAAACTTCATCATAAACATTTTACCGTTGGGTTGACTAAATTCTGCTGGACTTAGGACATAGCAGTGATGCTGATATCAGAATGAGGTCCTGGACATTCTCAATTACTTCTCTAACTAAGAAGTCTTGAGGCTGGAGGTATAGTTCAGGGGTAGAGTGCTTGTCTAGCATACATGAAGCCCATGGATTTGAACGCCAGCACTGAAAAGAAAAAGTCTTGGAAATTATTGTAAAATATGGTGGTTTTCTGACTGCTGAGCTTGGAGGGATGATGAATTAGAATTACGGGAATTGAGTTGAAAGTGCTCTTTCATGTAACAAAATGAGAATTTCACCCTTGTAAATATTCTGTTCATTCCTAAAAGAGAAGACTTCTTCCCGCTGCCTCCTCTGGCATTTGTAGAATGGAGACATATTGGAAAGACAAATGTAAAGATAAAGGAAAATGAATCTCCATGGGTTTTTCAAGTGCATGTCAGAGTTACCCTATATTAGTCAAAGAGAATATAAATGTGTTGAATCCATTCCTTGAAATTAAGTGTTGAAAATGTGAATGATAGAATTCCTCAGTTCTCCAGCAATTGCAGTTAAGTCAGTCACAGTAGTAATAGCTAATCTGCCTTGAGTATTTTCTATGTGCCAGACATAGCTCAACTCATTTTATATGTAGGAATAATAATGCATTGAATTTTCATGGCAGTCCTAACAGGGCTATTTTTATGCCCATTTTACACATGAGAAAATTGAGTCACCGAAATATTAAGGAATTTTCTCATGTTTATCCAGCAAGAACTGGCAAGTACCCGGTTTTTCACACAGGCGAATTTACTTGTTACACATCTGTTAACGAGAGGAAAGTGAGTGGAGGGGAAAAGAATTTCTCATTCATTTATCAGTCTTTCTAGTATAGTCAGGCAACGGTTAGTTGAATTCAACAATCATCACTATAATTAAAAATCAAATCAAAAAGGCATTCTGGAGTGGTTGGGTGAATTATTAATAATGCCACTAAGGAAAAGAGAGTTGAGCTCAGAAAGAACTCTCACCAAAATGTTGCATTGGTTACCCCCCTTTGTTATAGTGTGACACGCAACTTCATTTTATAATGTTTACATGGCTGCTATGAATTGGATTAATTTACATACGGAAGCAATTCCCAATGGGTCATCTGAGACAGGTAGCAGGGGTTCAGTGTTCAACATCTGCCCTTTGCTTGCATTTTCCAAGAATGATTTGCAGTGGCCAGAGCAGTTGGCAAAGGTTAGAAGATCCTTCAAACAAGGATCAACAGGAACAATGGGCAGCTGAACCGGAATGCGCATGAACCCTAGTGCTGCAGGAATCACTCAGGCTCCCCTGCTCCTTCCGAAGACTGTGTGAACAGGAGCGATGGGCATAGGTTAGAATCCGTTCCATATGGTGACATACTTTGATGGCACAACCAGGGGCTCACAGAAGATGAGTCTCAGGAATCATCCATTGAAACGGCTTTCAAATCTTCTCCCCAGAGTTTTGGGGAGAAGTTATGGCTGCTAGTGAACTGTGGATGGGCTTCCTCTACCCCACTAATCTGCAGTGAAGATGCATTAATAAAAATGCATCAATACTCTCATCAGCAGATAAAGAAATAAAAGACCTGAACACATAAGCAAAATCACATTGCTAAATGGAAAAGGAGTCTGTGTGGGTCTTAGTAGTAGATTTTAAAAACGGGTTATTTCTATGCATGTCTGGTATTCTGCACATTCTAGTATTATACTAGGTGTGTATTTGTGTAGAAGACAATTTTAATAACTATGCAAGAATATATTCTAGGGACTAGTATTGTCCATTGGAAATATGACCTACTTCTGTATGTAATTTAAATTTCTTGGGAGGCTGAGACAGGAGGATCACAGGTTCAAAGCAAGCACACAGTAACTTAGTGAGACATTGTTTCAAAATAAAATAGAGTTGAGGATGTAGCTCAGAGGTAGAACATCCCTGGGTTTGGTCTACAAATTAATTAATAAATAATTTTTCTTAGTAGTCAAATAAAAAGCTAAAATGAAACAGGTCACTTCATTTTAGTAATGCATATTATTTAATTCATTATGTCTGAAATGTTATCCTTTCCACATGTAACTAGAAAATTATTAGCAAAATATTTACATTGAATTTTTCATGTTAAGTCTTTGAAATCTGAAATGTGTTTCACACATATAACCTAACTCAATTTGGATACTGGATTTTCACAGAAAATCTGTATTTAGACCTCATAAAATTTACTTAAAAAAGTAGATTCACATATGCAAGTCGTCCCACACATACTTAAAAGTTTGCCAATAGCTGATTTGAGTATCTTTTTTAAAAATTTAAATCGGATAAAATTAAATGAAATTTGAAATTCAGGCCCATAGTCTCCCTAGCACACATTTAAAGCTCCCATTGCCTTATGTTCAGGGGCTATTTTAGTAAACAACACAGGGATAGCCACTCAGACACTAGGACAATTACTTCTGTATCTCTGTCATTGGAAGACTGCTCCATTAACAGAGAGGGAAACATATAATCAATATTCATAAACATGTTGATATTTGTCCTTACCCCACTACTCATGGCAAACTCAACATGTAGCTAAATCTTGATTTCAGCATTACACTGTTTGATATGAGGATTTGAAAGATATTCCATTTTCTGTTGCTCAAAGTCAACACCCATTCTTTTAAACCATTTTTTAGTTCTTACATATTTTGGCCCTGCCACTTTTTGAAACTACCTCCCTCGCCTTAGTGTGTTTTCTGCTGCTATGACAGAATACTCAAGACTGGATAATTTATAAAGAAAATAATTTCATTTCTCACATTCTGGAGGCTGAGATGTCCAAGGTCAAGATGGCAGCATTTGGTGAAGGCCTGCTTGCAGCCTCATAATGTAACAGAAGGCATCACATACCAGCGATGAGAGAAGGAAGTTCTCCCTTCCTCTTCTTATAATGCCACTACTCCCACCATTGAGTCCCATTTTCATGATCCCAACTAACCCTAATTACCTCCCAAAGACCCACCTCCAAATACCATCAACCTATGAACTTGGAGATTATGTTTCCAACACATGAACCTTCAGGGGATACATTCAAGCCATAGCATCTCTCAACTCATTTTCTTTATCCATTCAAAAATTATCAATCTCTTTAACAACTAGAGCAAAATCATGCTACAAAGCCTTCTTAGAAGCATCTCAGCCTCCTAGAGATATCTGAAATGGAAAATTTCAGCCAAATGTGGTAAATGGAAGCATGAAGCTCACTCTAAGCTCTTTCCCCTTAAACCTTCCTTCAATAAATATATCTAGTACAAATTACACAAAACATCGGGAAATGAAAAAAAATCTGTATCTTGTAATACCATCTGTAATATCAGGGGTGCCTTCTGGTTCAATAGTCCCCATTTCCTGCACGTTGGCCAGAATCCCCAAGGAGAATGCCTATGTATACTTAAACACTTAACAGATATTTGTTGGAGTAAATTGTGTGGGTTCTTTACAACTTCTTTATTTTCACAGTATGACTTAACCTTCTTTACTGAAGCAACCCTGGCAGACCAAGTGGATTAAACCATGGGTAGGGTTAAATCTAACTGCTGGATACATTGCTTTGCATATCTGATGATATTTGGCCAAACCAAAGACTAATATCTTCAGTCTTGAATAGTAAGAGTTGCTTTGGGATTTCAGTGAGAGCAGAGATGCTAGGAGATAGCTATATATTACATAAGTAAAATTATCATTACAATACCTGTCTCTTTGAATTACTACAGGATTTTAAGTCTACTAATTTGCTAGCTTATCTAGGACTAGAAAAGAATTTTTAATGTTTGTAGTTTAGCAGCTAGATTTTGTAAGTAATTTAGTTTTTGTGCTTCTTCTCTTCACATAAAGAACAGTTTAGACTTTGTGGCTTCCTATGTGATGCATGTATCAAACTTCTGAACAATCTAGACATCTGTTCTTGGGGCCCATGTTCAACTGATCCTAACCAGTTTTTCCAGTGTACTCAGATAAAGCCTCAGAATCCTTCTTGACACAGCACTAAGTCAGCCACTACTGAGTTAGCAGAATTGGTTTATAGCTGAAACAGATTTTTCATTCCTTTCCTATGCCCTTTCCTCAGCTCTGTGCCTTGGACAAGACCTTGAAAAGGAGCATACAGGGAATTATCATCGGCATGCAGGGTTTCAGTGATAAGGCAGTGACAGCTCCTTACCCTTCCTCTTGCTCAGCTGTTCCATGAAGGTATTGCCATCTGACAGGGAGGGCTGCTGCCTGGCACTTTGGAAGCACACTTTTCTTTTCCTTTGAGCTGTAAGCGATGAGAGACCTGTCAAGGAGAGATGCTCACTGGCACCATTCCCAGACCTGGAAGCATAATGAAATAAAGTTTCATTCCAACTCACTTGGAGCTCTTGCAGCTGAACAGTTAAGATGGCATCTGGGGCAGTTCTCACACCCCTGGCCTGGTGGGAGAGAAGTGCTCACCAGCAAATGAAACTGAGGCCCTCATTCTAGCTGCTGCCCCTCTGGGACCCCTTGGAGAAACCTAGCTCCACAAGAGTCAGCCAGGTCAAGGTCTCAGCAGGTGAAATGCAGCCCACCCCTGCCTCATGGGCTCACAATTTGAAATCTGCATTTCAGAAGGTTTATCATAATATAGAGAGGAGGTAAAAACTCAGGAACTGGTTTGGAAACCAGCGACACTGGTACTGCCCCTAGACCAAGACTACTTAGTGTTAAGACTACTTAGTGTTAAGGCTCCATCAATGCTCTTATAGAACCCATAAAGGTAGCAGCAAGGATACCCCCTTCATCTGTAGAGAATAATTAAGGTCAAGGCATAAAAGCACCATTCTTGATTCCATGAGCCTGTCCCAAATGTCTCTGCAAAGTAGACACCAGGGTCTCTGCAAAGAACATCTTGTCGACTACCCTTCTCTCTAAAATTTCCTTAGAACCAAGTGGGTGGATGCCTTAGTTTCTCTGAACCTTAGTTTCCTCATATCTGAAAATGGAGGAAAAGGTGCATTTCTAATGGGGCCAATGAAGAATAAAAATTAAATAAGAATGACATCTGTGTGAGTGATTAGTAAATTACAACGTGCTATGTAAGAGAAGAAAAGTATGATTACATCCTTGGTTAGATGCCATTTGTTTTTTATAGCTTGCAGAATGGCTAGTTTTGCTCTTTTACTATGGAAGAATTTCTCTGCTTTCAGATCATTTTCCTACATCCTTAGAGATGGCACAAACCCTGTTAGCACTGGAGACTCCCCAAATAAAAGTGACCCAACATTTACAGACAAGAGCACGGGGACAAGTCCCAGCTTAACCAAGTAAGATTTAGGCTTTGTCATGTTGCCTCTCTAATCTTCACTATTTTACCATAGATGAATATTGATAATATCTACTCTATGACACATAGAAATTCTTAGAGAACACAGGTATTAATATATCCCATCTGGCATGGTGACACATTCCTATAATCCCAATACTTTGGAGGCTAAGACAGAAGGATCGCAGATTCAGGGACAGCCTCAGAAACTTAACAAGACCTTGTTTCAAAATAAAAAAGAAAAAGAATAAAAAGAGCTGGAGTGTAGCTTACAGGTATAACACCCCTGGGTTGAATCTCCAGTGCCAAAAACTAAAACAATAAACTATTAATGTACCCCGTGTGCTTTGTGAATTGTAATGTAAGATATTATCATTTCAAATCTAGTATCCTAAACTACTCAACCTTATTCATTGAGGAGGAATCATTAGAAACCGTTTCTGGAACCAGTTGGTAATGTGTGCCTTCCTGGTTTGTAAGAGTCAAAATTAAATGATATTGTGCTTCTAGGCGTATGCCTTGCAGCATTCATAAAGACTGTGACCTGTGGTAAATAAATGGTGGGTTTTACATTTGTAAGACAAGATGCTCTTAGTCTCTGCAAAGGGCACATAAATCTTTCTGGATAGACAAACTTTAGCCATTCTACTCCAGTTCTATCGTTCTTCTTCTTGAAGGTATAATAAAAGCTTTGAAAAACACATATTTTTTTAGTTATTCTGTATGCAAGTTTCCACTAGCCACATGTTTTACCTCTGAATTATGGATTCTATCAAGAGAAGGAGTATTTTCTTCCTTTGTTACATCTAGCCATCTCTTTACTATAAGCCTGTAGCATCCTAGATCTTGAAGAAACCTGAGCCCTGATGCACATAGATCTCATCTGATTATGACTTGGGTCCACCTATGGTGGCTGCCTCAGATTCTATGTCTGGGCTCAATGGGCTCATGAGTGGGGAGAGAAGATGGTAGTACAGTGCAATTACTTTTCTACAGGAGAAGAAAGCGAAGTCCAGATAAATTGATTGACTTTCTAACATACCACTCTTTTTATTTATTTATTTTTTTCTCATACTGGGGATGGAACCTGGGAGCATTCTACCTCCAAGCTACAGCCCCAGCCCTATTTTTTATTCTTTATTTTGAAACAGGGTCTCACTAGGTTGTGGAGGGCCTCACTAAGCAGCTGAGGCTGGCCGAGAACCTGGATCCTCCTACCTCAGCCTCCCAAATGCTAGGTGGCGTGAGCCACCATGCCCGGCTAACATGCCACTCTTTTTTTTTTTTTTTTTTGCGGTTCTGGGGATGGAACCCAGGGGTGTTCGACCTCCGAGCTATGAGTTACAGCCCCAGCCCTATTTTTTATTCTTTATTTTGAAACAGGATCTCACTAAGTTGTGGAGTGCCTCACTAGGTAGCTGAGGCTGGCCGCGAACCTGGATCCTCCAGTCTCAGCCTCCCAAATGCTGGGATTACAGGCGTGCGCCACCACGCCCGGCTCAACATGCCACTCTTAACAAGGGAAAAGGTTCCCATTTCCTTGCTCTCTTAATTTATTTAGCAACCAGTATTACCAATATTTGCTAAATGCCTACCATATATCAGGTACAGTTCTAAGCCTTGGGATTCTAGGTTGTGAGCTTCAATTGGTTAATCTACATGGAGATTTACCTTTTTGGCAATCATTAGCCTCAGTGTTGGAATTCCCAAAAATATGGAGGGGTTACAATAAGAAAAGTTCCAATAAGCCATATTTATTTATATATTCACTAAGTCAGTTATGTATGCACATACGGATTCATTGTCATGCCCCTTTAAATAAAGAAAAATACTCACTTTAAAAATAGATCCTTTGTAAGGGTTGTGTGGAAACAACTTAAAAGTACTTGATGAAAACAAATTGGCTTTCTCCTTTTCTTTCCCTCTGGATACCTGAGAGAAAATGTACCATAAAAGCAAACTCAAGAGCTGTACACTATAACAGTTTTACATAGCAACCTACAAGATGAACCCTGATGGACCAAAATTTTTCCACTGTACCAAAAATTTCTGAATGGTTGAAATTGTCAAGGGATAAAGAACTTGCAATTATGGCGATCTACAGCATCTTTGATCCCATGTCTCTTGGGTAGAGGTGTAAAGGATAATGGGTGTGAAAGTCTCTTGGCTCAAAATTTGAGCACTGAAACTAACTTTCCAGTAATCCCACAACTATGTGTGGTAAGTTGTCTCTTGCTGACTTCTCATCAAGACTAGACCAAGGTGAGAAACACATGAACCAAGAGTTGTAAGAATCATGCTCTCTGCATGTTGGGTACTTTGCATATTCAAAGGCCTTTTTTAGTGAAATTTCCCAAATTATTATTTTTTTTTAATTCTGGGCATACCTATTATAAGTTACGCCAGGGAGTATTCTATCAGGCAGCAAGTTTTGGTGTGTATTTGTTTATGAAAGAGTACATTTTCCCATAGTCAAACCACAAAGGGCTGGAATCAAGGAAACTCTAATTCTCAGTCTCCATCCTTTTCCTAACATCGTTTCTGTAGTGGTAGAAACTATGTTAAAGGCATTATATCCCCCTTAGCAGATAAAGAAGCAAACATGCAGAATGTTGGCTTATTATCTGTCTAGTAAATGCCAGAGTGAAGTTCAAATCCAAGTGTGCCTTACTCCCAAGCCCATGTTTTTACTGCTGTCTTACACCTTCACTTCATCACCACCTGTATGTTAATTTGTTGCTAATGAACTAGAAAAGTAACAGTTAAGCTGGGTGCTCATTCTCCTGAAGGCTGTGAAGACTATTCATAGGAAAGGCAGGTGTGGATAGTTTTAAAGCAATCCATCTCCAGATTATCAGCTTCTACAAGCACATTAAAACTGATGGCTTTCCCAACACTCTGCCAGCCGCCCTTCTCCCACTTGACAAAAGAAATGCCTGCCCCTTCTTACCTCCACCAAACCTTACTAAGGTGTATCACCCAAAGTATACAAACCTTTTCTGAGAGTCCAAAAGAGGGACTTTTGATGGATTTTTAAAATAAGAATTCATAAATAGGTCTCCATCTCATTAAAAGATATGTGGTCAATGAAATCTTTCCTTGGGGCATAATAATTATTTATCAAAATGTGTAATGTATTTCTATTTTAATTAGTGTATACTTCTAATAATTATACTGTTAAATGAAATCAAGGTGAAAATTTTTGTTATAGCCTCTGTTTACAGGAAATTTATTTTGAATTAGGTTTTGGTATGTATATATTTTTGTTTCAGAGAAGTATGATAGGATGCTTGATAGTTTATTTTAAACATAAATTGTATTATAATAAAATTCTATGTGAGTAGAAACGAGATAGGAGAGGAAAATTGGAAAGTAGAATAGGGATTTGAGTTCTAGGACAGGCATGATCAGACAATTTCCTATGAGCCAAATCAGTCCCACTGCTTATTCTTATAAATAAAGTTTTATTGGAACACAGATGTCCCCATTCATCTATGTATCATCTATAGCTATTTCCATATTGCATTGACTGTGTATGTTTACATACACCTGCCTTTCCTATTGATATTTTACTAAGTTACTTAGTAGTGAAGCTCTTACTTAGAAAGTTTACTGTCATTTACCCCTATTTAAGGAGGAAAATGACAATGTAAAGTTTCCAACTATTTAAGAGGATCTTATTCATGTTTTCTAAATTAATAAGTATAGATTTCATATCACTAGTGTATGTATATGCAAAGATAAATTTAAGAGTGGCCTAACAGTTTTCTTTTCAAATTTCAATATTGTAATATACTGAAAAAAATATATTCTTTAAAATTATTTCAGTGTCCATGAAAAATTTTGCCTGTCAGCTTAAAAATATGTGAGGCCTACATGGGTTTAAAAAAAATAGAGAATTAGGCTATTGTCCTAGAAGCAGGATTACTGACATGGCTTCCATAGTTCAACACCATCGAAAGGCCAGGCAGGAATTTATCTCATTCACATGAAGTAAATCAAGGTCAAGTTAGTCCCTCTCACTGAAACTACTCTCAGCAGCCTGAGGGGTTTCTGATAGAGAAAAGGGACTCAACAGGACATTGGTCTTAACTTCTGGGCTCAGTCATAGAGATCAGAAAAATCCTTCAACAGTTCACTCTTCTATCAGGCAGCTAGTGGGGAGTAAGGGCAGCAGTGTTCTTCTAGGAGGTGGAAGGCCGCCTTTACAGGATGCAGAGAGCCTACACCCTGCCCTGACTGTGTTGACTGTGGGTAGCACCCTGCAAGTAGAATTTAAGCCTGATGTTCTTGTCAGCTTTTTCATCATTGGGAACAAAATCCCTGTCAGGCACAACTTAGAGGAAGAAAGATTTATTTGGGGCCCAAGGTTTCAGAGGTCAGTCCATGCTGGGCAGCGCTAAGGCAGGAGCCTCAGCAGCGGAGGAGTGATTAGGAAGCAGAGGGGGAGGGGGTAAGGGACAGGTCCCCAAGGTCATGGCCCCAGTGACCCACTTCCTCTACCACCCCCAGTTTCAAACTTGGCTGAATGAGTTTCAATCACATGGGTTTCTCTAGGGGACATTTTATATCCAAACTATAACAAACTTACTTAGCAATCTTGATGCAGGTTATGGGTTGAATTATGTCCCTTCCCCAGAAAAAAATATGCTGGAGGCTTAACATCAGAGTGTGACCTTATTTGTAGATTAAGTTAAAAGGAGTTTATTCGATCGTCCCTAATTCAGTATGACTGATATTTTTAAAAAGTGGAAATTTTAGCTGCAGACATTCATAGAGAGAGAGATACCATGAAGAGACACAGGAAACGAACACTTAGGGACTTTCCAAAGCCCACTGATCTTTTGTTTACTACCACTGTCTTCTGAAATCACAGCTCTTGGGTTTACATTCCACTAGCCATCTGACCTTAAGCCTCAATAGCCTCGTTTGCAATATCAAGTAATACCTGCCTCCTTAGAGTATTGTGAGCGCTGAGGGAGTTCATACTATGTAAAACTCATAGTGCTTGACACATTCTAAGTGGTCAACAATGAAGTCTTCATTGCAATTGTCAGGAAACTAAAACTTCTGCCTAAGGCCATCCCAAACCCTTGAATGACCCAGCAAGGACAGCCTGCCAGATCCCCTGGAATCAAAGAAGTTTTATTTGCAAAATTACTATGTAAATGCTATGTGTGTGGGGGGGGAGGGGGTCCCCTGGTTGTCTTTTGTTTTATCCTGACTTATTCTTGGAAAGGCTAATATTTGAGAAAAGCTAGCATCCTTTATTAATCCTTTTTTAAAGGGATCACCCAAGCAGCAGTTGGCAGTTAGATTTCATCAGTCACTTGAGATTATGGATTAACTCACTCATCTTTCTCCCCTTCTAGCTAATTAGACTTTGGACAAATACAGCTAGTCTCAGAGGCCAAGCACAGCTGACCAAACACATTTCAAAGAGTAAATTTCGTGGGTAAATAATTCCAGGCTTAGATCTCTTGGTAATATTCTTTTTCTAATCACTAGAATCCCAGCAAGTGATGGAAGTTTGATGTTTGCAACTCTTCAAAACAATAGGAAAAATGTAACTAATTAATACAGCTATCTCTACCCTTTCTAACTCTCCTCCCCCTCTTTTAAGTGATTTCTTCTCTCCTCTCTCTCTTTCTCTCTCTCTCTCTCTCTCTCTCTCTCTCTCTCTCTCTCTCTCTCTCTCTGTCTTTGGGGGGAGGGGTGCAGTGCTGGGGATTAAACCCAGGGCCATTCTACCTCTGAGTTATACCCCTAGCCCTATTTTGTTTTTTTTATCTTAAAATGGGGTCTCATTAAGTTGCTGAGGCTGTCCTCAAGCCTGTGACCCTCCTGTCTCAGCCTCCCAAGTCCTGTGTTTATAGGCATGTGACACCACACCTGGCTTATTTTGCATGTCCTCAAATAACTGGCCTAGTTTAATGGCTTGAGCATCTCCTTTGGGACCCTTGTTTAATGGAGTTCTCTCAAATTGAAGGCTTCCCTAGATCCCCAGCCACAGTGTCATTTTTCTCAATTTAATTTAATTACCACTGTCTGCCAAGACTTTCTCACACTTCCACAAAGCACTTTAAACAGCTCATGTCTCACCTTGGTTCTGAAGCCTCCTAAGTACTTGTAGATAATTATCATGTCCTCATAGAGTCTGATGAAATGCAATATTTTTAGACTTTATATTCTTTGCTAGAAAAGACCTTTCCAGGTCAACCTTTCAGGTTCCTCTCCAGTTGAAATGATTCATAGACACAACTTCACCAAGGAGCCTGGATAGCTGGACCACAGTTGCAGGAAGAGAATCTCCCCAGGATGGAGCCACCCCTGGCTAAGAGCAGTGGAAATGGTGTGTCCATTACACACTGGGGGCCTCTGGCCTCACCCCTGATGTCTCCTCACACAGGGAGCCTTACACTGAGCACCTCGGTTCTCCTGAATGGTTACCACTCCTCCCTGATTCCACACAGCAGAGCTCTGCAGGAGCAGGATTCCAGATAGGACACCTCTGACATTACACAACCACATACCTAGATAACTCAGGTTTGGATTTTTGTTCTTACATTGAGGAGAACAGGAAACTATTTAACTCTTATTTCAGAAGAGCAATAAAAGTGATCATTATGCATTGTCATCAATATCCATTGTTTCAACAAAAAAGCCAACCTGAATACCAAGTGCTTAGCACTGCTCAGGACAGATGCAGCTTTGGTTCTTAGGGATTTCAGAAAACAGTGGAAGCTTACAAGTTGGTAGCAACATTATCTAGTTAAATCATAGAACTGAGCTGAGTGTGGTGGCGCACACTTGTAATCCCAGTACTTGGGAGGCTAAGAGCAGAGGATCTGGGTTCCTGGCCAGCCTCAGATATTTAGTGAAGCCCTCCACAACTTAGTGAGACCCTGTTTTAAAATAAAGAATAAAAATAGGGCTAGGGTGTAGCTCAGAGGTAGAATGCCCCTGGGTTCAATCCCTAGCACTGCAAAAAAAAAAAAAAAAAAAAAATCATAGAGTTGTAAGGCAAAGATGCAGCTCTGCAGGCTTCACATTTAGAAGCACCAGACTCATGCTTGCATGCTCCCAAGCCAGGTTAACATGTCTGAAGAGAAAAAGTGTGATAATACGAATTATATCTCTATCTCTATCTATATTTGACATGGATTTGACATGGAAATATTGCCTATTGCTGAGAAATATTAAACAAAAGTTTAGGACAATACACAGTATATGAATTTGTGTGTGTGTGTGTGTGTGTGCGTGTGTGTGTGTATGTAGGGGAAGTCTGGAAAATTAATATAATGTTATTAAGAGGGTGTTTCGTTAGCTTTTACGTTGCTGTGACCAAACTCCCTGACAAGAACAACTTAGAGAAGGAAAGGTTTGCTTGGGCTCAAGTCTCAGTTAGTCCATTGTTGGCCAAGACAGAAACAGCATGGCAGAAGAGCATGGTGGTAGAGAGCTGCTCAGCAGCTGGGGAGCAGAAGGAGCCAGAGGGAGGGACCAGGGACATATACAGTCCCAAGGTCACACTCCATGACCTGCCTCCCCCACTCACAGGAAGGGGCCAGAGACATGTACAGTCCCAAGGTCACACTCCATGACCTGCCTCCCCCACTCATGCCCTACCTGCCCATGCTATCACCCAGTCAGTCCATTCACATTATTTATCCATCAGCGGGTTTATCCACTGGTAGGATTAGAGCCTGGATTGAATCATTTCATCTGAAACTTTTTGAATTGCCAATGCATGAGCTTCTCCTGGGGACATTCTACATCCAAACCAACAGACGGGATGCTGGAGAATGAGACTGGGAAATCTAGAGAAAACTTTGATTTTTAGTATGATTTCTGTGGTAGCTTCTCTTCACTATAAAACATACTTGAAATAATCCACTTATAAAAAGGAAAGATTTGCCGGGCGTGGTGGCGCACGCTTGTAATCCCAGCATTCGGGAGGCTGAGACCGGAGGATCCAGGTTCGAGGCCAGCCTCAGCTACCTAGTGAGGTACTTCGCAACTTAGTGAGACTCGGTTTCAAAATAAAGAATAAAAAATAGGGCTGGGGGTATAGCTCGGAGGTAGAATGCCCCTGAGTTCAATCCCCAGTACCAAAAAAAAAAAAAAAAGGAAAGATTTATTTTGGTTTACTGTTTGAAGGTTTCAGTCAGGTGGCCCTGTTGCCTCTTGTGAGTCTAAGCCTCTGGAAGCTGACAACAGCAGCCTCCCTTTCCCAGAAGCACAAAGTTTGGCCAATGCTCCCCCTTGTGGCCATTTATGAAACCTCTTTTTAAAATGGCTTTCCCCAAAGTCTGGGCTGAGTACTGAGTGAGGCCCAGCTTGGTTAATTGGGGTGTTTGTTAATATAAGGTATAACTGGGCCCCACTTCGAGATTATGGCCCAGAGGTATGTATTTATTAAAAAGAATTCCAGATAATGGAAATATTCAAATTTTCTATTGATCGAGATTACATATTGCTGTGTTTTAGAAAAGAAAGCAAATGTAGTAAGGAAGCTCTTGTATGCTTAGTATCAATTACCTACAATAAAAACTTGTGAAAAAGCACTAACCCCTACTTTATGCTGCTGAAAATGAATAGGGGTATAGATTATAAGCAAGCGAGTTACATCAGGGCCTTTTTGCTTTATTATTCTTCACAAATGTTTCTAAACATCCGCTTTACCTTGGATATTATCTCCAGTTGCCAGCCAGCCCGCCCCATTGGAAACAGCCTGCTGATTTAATCAACATGCTGCTTATCATGTTTCCCAGATGGTTAATGAGTCTCTTAAATAAAACTGGCCCTAATTCTAACTGGTGTTTCTATTCTGGTCCCTTTTATAGAATAATTTGTTTTATGGTCAAAGTTTCTCTTTCATTACTCCTCTGTAGTCTTCGGTGATCTCTTTTCACCACTCTGTTCAAAATTGTCAAATGACACGTTGATTCAATTCCTTGATGTTAATCATACATGCAGGGGAAAGAGACTGTTCATATTCATATCAACATATTGCTCAATCATTTATTATTTGCATGTAAAGTTTCAGAGATTAGGTTTGTCAGTATTACTGAATAAAAGAAGAAAGAGCTTTTTCACTGTGGAATCACAGACTGGCAATTTCTTCCGATTGCCTCAGGAAGGAGTGTCTTTTGTCATATAAAAAGCATTACTTGAGGATCAGTATATATAGACCAAGTTTTCAGGAACCTTCAAACAAATAAGGTTTGAAGCCGCACAAAGGAACCCAAATATAGATAACCTTCAAGCTGACCCATAGAATCGGGTTTGATTCCCATTTCACAAATGGTTTCCAATGTATGCACTCAGGTCATATAAAAGTGGCATTAAAACTCAATGTTGGCAGAATGCCATGGTGGCATGGCTTCTTCAGTAATGATAGTCTGAAAGGAGGCAAGATACTGTAAGATTTGAATGAGGCTGCATTCTGAAATGAAGGCGAAGTAGAGGTCCTAAGAATTAATGAAGCAGCTACAGAAAAAATATGACTCTATTACACCACGCACTTTCCTTTTCTCCTTTCTATTGCCTGCCTGAGATGATTTGGCAGAGTTTAAAAATAAATGAAGTGTATTCATTTTCCTTCAGAGTTTTGCTTTGAAGGCATTCTGTAAGGGAGGAAAAAATGGAACACTAACACAGGCAGTATGGGGCGATCAAGACATCAAAATGTAAGCATTACATCCAGTATGTGTATCCTTCTGTGAGGAGATACACATGCTCCCAATTAAGGCCATATCATACAGGCAAATGTGCTGCTTCCATGCAGTGTTAATGAGCTTCTAGGTGATGCAGATGAAATGATATTTTGAATAGATTTTGGTCCCATTTGTACCTTGCCACTGTCATCTTTATAGACTGCAACATACAGTGATTGGGATTGGGTTTTTAATAGAAACTTGATTCAAATTTTCAGCACTGACTAGAGACAGAATTCTTTTGTAGGCATAGTATTTATGTTGATCATGGCTTTTCATATTTTATTTTATATTAGCTGCCAACCCTTTAGTTGAAACAGAGTGGAACCAGATACAGAAAACACATGAAAGTGCAACTCGAATGGGAACCATTCTGGACATCTCAGTGATTCCTCTGCTGAACTCCCCCATGCATCCCTTACTTCCCCCATTAGCCACATTGAGAAAGCAAGGTTTCTTTTTTGTTTCCTTGATGCGGCGGTGGGGGTGGGGTGGGTGCCTTAAGTAGTCATTCATTCTCTGGTGGAATAAATGTTTGTGCAGTGTCTATTACAGGCACTGTTACCCCTCTCCTAGGCAAGAGGAGTGCAGCTCAGAAGAGGGAAGACAAGTGCTGGTCCTCAGGGAGGCAGTCAGGATGAGACGCTGCAGAAAGTGAAGAAAACTGGACAAAGACAGGGACTCAAGGGAGGGCTCATGTGAGAAGAATGGGCAGGAAGGGCCTGGGGAGGAACCCTGAATGCTGGGGAAGAGTGTCCCTGAGACGAGTTTCCAGGATCAGTCAAGAGTTCATTCAAGGATGCTGGAGTGCTGGGGCTGGGCCGGGCCAAGAGGTCAGAGGCATGCACACGTGTTGACGGAGCACTGGATATGCCAAGTCAGGTTTTCTCATTTTATTTTAAATTGACTTCTTATCTTGTTTTAATTGTCAGATTATAGTCAGATTATTAAACTATGACCACACCCCTTTATATTTTTATTCTGTTGACTTCCAAAATAGCTTTGAAGTAACCCACATATCAGATGCTGGTACAAAATCACATAGAGGGAGAAGGAAGTAAATGTCTTTCAAACTGCAGAATGTGATAGGTAGTGAGATGGAGAATTTAAAATGTAGTTCTGCATTTCCTCAAAGCTCAAGGAAAAAGACAAAAAGGAAAAGAAAATGATGGCTTACATAATTCTGATTAGTTAAAAAGGAATGTTCTTCATTCTTAAGGGAAGAACATCTAGCGCTAAATTCTAAATATAATGTGCTTCATTGGGTCTTATACAGGAAACATCAATAATTCTGTTTGTGAATATTGAATACCTTATATATGCAAACTATTGGCACTCTAGGGAATACAAACCCTAATCAGATATAAATTCTGCCTTCTAGGAGCTTGTACCTTAATAGGGTATATGATGAACATGCGCAAATAACTATACTACAGGCAAGGAGTATAAATATAAGATTAGCTTTCAGCATACCTAGAGATGGGCTTTCATATAGTTTTGTGTGAATCATAGATATAGTATTAAAGCATGATTCTGGGACATTTCAGAGTGAGGAAAAAGAATGAAAGTAACCAGCCAGGTTTTATAGCTTTCCTGCAAACAAGGAATTAAAGAACCCTTGGGCAGGGCAGAGCACTGGTTCTTTAAGTTGTCCCTCTCCAATGGCACTTGTCTCAAATGCAAAAGCTGGTCCTCATTCAGTTCAAAATTGACTCATTGTCAATAGTCTGGGGCAGGTATTCTGCATTGCTAATTAAAGAGACATAAAACTCAGATGAATAACTGATAAATCAACATTATGAGACTTGAATGATACTTTTTTCCCCATATGTGTATATTACTGAGGATTGAATTCAGGGGTGTTCTAGCTCTAAGCTACCCCTCACCCCAGCACATTTTTTTAAAATTTTAAAACACGGTACACTAAGTTACTGAGGGCCTGGCTAAGTTGTTAAGGCTGGCCTCAAACCTGCAATCTTCCTGTCTCAGTCTCCTAAGTACTGGGATTACAGGCATGAGCCACCCTACTCAGCTACTTTTTTTCCTATTAAATTATTTGTTTTATATTGAACCATTTAAGGCTTATGGTTGAAAATTAGGAAATGTAGGCAACACAAAAGTAAAGATGTCTATTACCCACACATACAAAGAGAAATAGTTAATACTTTTGGCTTAAATGCTCTCTGATATTTCTCTACATATGTGTGAGATAGTATCATTTATCACAACTATTCTGTTGTCCCTTTTGCTCACCTGTGTTCATACCAATACCTGCAGTTTGAAAGTACCACTACTAATTGCTACATCACACTCTAGTACATACATGTGTGTATTGGCATCTCTTTAATCAATCTTCTAGAGTGCACATGTTGTTTGTTCCCAGCGTTTCACTGTTAGCTGCAGTACTGGAATAAATCTTCTTTAAAATAATCTCCTAGTTTTTCCAGTCTGCCATAATACTTTTGTAGGACAGCAGTGGTTTTTGATCCTACTTCTTCTGAGTCACACATGCCCAAAGCTTTTGTTTAAGTCCCTGTCATTGACTCTAACTCCAGACAATGCTAAGCTATCTTTTTTGCAGAAGTAATGAGTTCATGAATTTTAGAATCTCATTTGTTTTTCCTTTCTTGTTTTCCACCCAGGCCCCTATTAACTTCTTTGAATAAAGCGAGAGATTGGAAGGTATTTCAGCAACTTCTGTTGACTTAACACCTACAACATTCAATCAGTCACCAAGTTCTTAAAGTTCTGCCTCCTAAAGGATGTCCTGAATCTGCATACTTGCTTTCCTTCAGCACCACTCTCTGGTCCTGATCCCTGCCCTGGGGCCCTGCAGAATTCCCTAAATGCTCTCTTGTGTGTGGACTTGGCTCTCCTTTAATCCATCACCTACACTTCATTTTAATGTTCATCTGGTGATGTGATGCCCTACCTCAGAGTTTTTAGTGGCTCCACTTTGCTTTCTAGATAACCTTCATATATGCTAGTATTTCCCCAGCATGACATACCAGCCTTCATTTCTGGGTCAGGTCATAGGGCCGAGGCCAGAGAATCTGTAATTTTTTTTTAAATCGCCTCTGTGATTTGAGTGCAAGCAGCTTGCCCGTCACAGGGCCTATGGTGGGCACCGAGGACACGTCGATCTGCTCGGAACCCTCTGTAAGGGCAGAAAGCCAGCTGCAGTTGGAAACTTCTCTCAGCCGTGGCTTAAAATTCTCCAGCACGATGTGGTTATTTCAGGAAGAATTTCAAAAGCATTTGCCAAAGAGCAGCATGTTTGCAAGTATAGATTAGAAGATGATTTCCATTTAAGAAGCCTAATTTAATTAAGCGACACAATTTTTGAGGTATGAAAGCTTTTCCTGCCTAGTCAGAATTTTTTTGCCTCTCTGCTAAGCAAAGCAGGTAGATGAAATTAGAAACTGGCTCCAGGAGGATACTATAGACCCACATGGCTGCCACAAAGGTTGAAGCTGAAAGTATTGTTCTGTGGGACAGAAAGGCAAGTGGGGATTTTGTTTAAATCCTATTAAAGCATTATGTTAACATTTTTCAACTAAGACATTTAGATTTTAGGTTCTTTGGAAAATAACCCTGAACAGCCAATTAATTCTTTGTATTTATTATTAAAAAGGCATTCATAAATATCACCAAACTGTTAAGAAAAAACAAAACAAAACTTTGAGCCATTGTATGTTTCCTTGGGATCAATGGCAAAGTTTTCAGAAAAGGTATCTTTGTGATACTCAAAAGGATATTGCAATAACATTTTATTTTATATCATGTCTCTCACTAATATATATTGGTGCTGGGGATTAAACCCAGTGGAATTTTAACTTTGAGCTATACTCCTAACCCTTTTTTCCTTTTTACTTTGAAACCAGGTTTCACTAAGTTACCATGCACTGGCCTTGCACCTGAGATCCTCCTATTCTAGCCTCCCAACTACTGGGATTATAGGCGTGTGCCACCATGCCACACTATCATATCTCTAATAGTCTTGAAGTAGTTTGATGGACCAAATTTCCTAATTTCTACATCATGTAATGTAAATACTCTGTATGGTCACTAATATTGTTAAATCACTTAAAAATAGAGGTGATGTTTTCAGAGCAGTTTGGTTGCTTTTCCTTCCACAAGGATATAATTTCCACAAAGACAGGTCTCTATATTTTTCACACTGTGTCCCAAGTGCCATGTCCTTGGTAAGCACAGGGCAAATATCTGGGTAAATGTCTGCCATATGAATGCTTGCATGATTAGGAATGATGCTTTGTGTAGTGTCTTTCCACAAGGAAGAATAAAGGGAGGGAGAATTTTGATTCTTGACTTAAAGCTTACAATAGCAGAAAACACCTTTTGATCCTATCCTACCCAATTTTTCAATTTATTATCATGCTGTGCACATGATATATAATATTTTCAATAGAAAAACCTGTCCATCTTCTTTCATATCTACCTCTTCTTATCACCTTTCATATATATCATCCATGTATCCATTCTCAACTTTTATTGACATATATGTCATATGTATATGTGTGTGCTGGGGTCAGGAAAGCATGTTTTCACATCTATCTCCAGGTATGTCACTAACTTAAAAATAGTTTTAAAACTATAGGTAAAGTATTACATGAAAGAATGAGCTAGATGAGCTACATCAATGTGATTCAAAATGCTGGTCAGCAAGCTCTTTGCAGCTGGTCTGGAACAGGACAATGAGCTTGCACCAAAGTGTAAATCAAGTATGTCAGTAACACAATGTTAGCTGTTTTTGATGGATTATGCCTATAATCCCAGTACTTACGGGGCTGAGACAGGAGGATTGCAGGTTTGAGGCCATCCTCAGAAACTTACCAAGTTCCTCAGAAACTTAATGAGACCCTGCTTCAAAGGAAAATAAAATAAAATAGGGCTTAGGTTGTAGCTCAGAGACATAATCCAGTACCAAAGAACCCTTAGTTCGGAGGGAGGGAGGAGAGCACAGTGTTGAGTTCAGTTCATATCTTTTTTCTGGCAAGACTTTCTCAATGAAAGAAGCAGTGAAGTGACTTGCATTCTCATGCAAATTGTTTTTCTTATTGCAAGTCTGTCAGAGTTCATGGACCATCACTAAACTCTAATCAGGTATGGAACTGGCATTGGTCTTCACTGAAGTCTTGCCTAGTTCAAGGAATCCCCAAGCTGCCTTCTTAAGGAGTATCTTTCAATTTGTTGAATGCTTATTTCCTAAACTTTAAGATTTAAACAATTCTTTATACAGACGGATAGATAGATAATGTTGTCAGGAAAAAAATAAAGGTGGTTAAGGGGTTGGAAGAGGGTGAAGGCTTTTTTGTTTGTTTGTTTTGTTTTTTGAGTCAGAAGGCTCATAGATGGCTTCTCTGAGGAGGGTTCACATTTGAACTGTGAAAAGATAAAAAGAGAGCAAAGAAGTGTGTTCCTGAAAGAAAGATAGAAGAGCATGTTTGAGGTAGGAGCAAAATTAATGTGTATTTTTTAAAGCAAGGCAAAAAAAATTAAATTAATTAGTAAATTTTTTAAAAGCAAAGTAGTAATTATGCTTGGAGGGGGTCATCAAGGAGGAGAGCAATAAGAAATTGGGTCAAAGAATTGCAGGGAGCCAGATTGAAAGCCATGGTAAGGACTTTGGCTTTCATTTTAAGTGAGGCAGGGAGTCACTAGAAGATTTTGAGGACAGAACATATCATGATCTGATAGGTTTTAAGGGATCACAGTGACTGTAGGAAAACAAGGATAAAATGAAGTAGATGAGGAGGATTTTGCTGCACATCAGGCAAGGAATGAATGTTGGCTTAAACTACGGTGGAAGGATCAGAAATGATGACAAGTGGTAACATTTTGAAGCTTCTTAAAGGTATTATTGATAGGATACTACCAACTGGATATGCTAGGTGGAGAGCAGGTGAAAGAGAGTGAAGATGAGGAACAATGGAGGAGAGAAGAGATTTAGGCAAGGTAAGAGAAAGAAAGAGAATTGAGTTTGGTACTGTTGGATGTGAGGTTCCTGATAGACATCCATATGCACGTGTGGGGAAGGCAGTAGAATAGGTGAGTCCAAGGAAAAAGTTCGGATTACATATATTATTTTGGAGGTGTCCGAACATAGATGTTACCAAATCAGATCACCTAGGGAGTGAGTGAAGACAGTGAAAAGGCCCAAACCCACAACACTTCAACGATTAGAGGTCAGGAAAGTGAGAAAAACCCTAGGGAAGGAAATGCCTATGGTAGGAAGTATGCAAACATCAGCAACAACAAAGAAAAAAATGTGATTTTATGAATATCAAGAGAAGAAAGACATTAGGAAGAGGCAGATTCAAGTGATATTGTAAAATGGAAACTGTATATTATCACATTTGGCCTGATGGAGATGATTGATGCCCATGATTAGAGCAGCGTCAGCTCTAATTCACTGCTTGATTACAGAAATTCCCTTATGATTGGTTTTAGTTTCTTAGTGAAATAAGAATCAAAGTTGTGTGATGAAAAATGAGGGGGTAGGAAGAGACCCTGGAGGTTTGTGAGTGGAGGAGAAGTCAGGGCAATCACCTAAAGAGTGAATCAACTAGAAAAATGCAGTGAGATTTCTGAACAAAGCTAAGAATGCACTTGGTAGTTATGGTCATAAATTTAAAGTAAGACTAAAGCACACAAGGGAAGAGAACAGGATTTAAGCAAGGTCCATGTTTTTCTAGGCAAATATAGTGAAGGGAAAAGGTTCTAGGGATTTTGGAATATAAGAGAAGTGATTATAATTATAATGAAATAGACATTAGGTAAAGAGGAAAATGGAGTGAAGAAGTTGACAAGGAAAAGGTGGTAGTAATATCCAAAGCCATTAGGATCAAAGACTTTTTGGAATGGAGATACTAGAAAGAGTGAATTGTTCATGAGATGGTGATGGTAAATCTGAGACATGGGCAATAGTTGTGTATTGGCAATAGCAAAGTTTAAGATACAATCATAGCAAAGGATGGTGAGAGAGATTATAAAGGAGAAAATAATTAGACTGAGGAGGCTTGGGAACTGAGAAGCTAGACCTTGAAGTGGTCATCTGTGAGGATATTAAAATTACTAATATGATGACAAGGAGAAAGAAAGAAAGAAAAAAAGAGAGAGAAAGAAGAAAATCTTCAATGAATTGTGGCATGAACCGAGAGGAGAGTTTATAACATTAGGAGGGATCATGGATAATGAAGTCTCATGGCAGGGAACTGGAAAGGGGAGTATAGATAGAAAAGTCTGTGTTCTCAAAGCAGCAATGAGGAACAAGGACATCTTTACAACTTCCAAGATCAGTAGTGTCCAGCACATGGGAGGAAAAACTTGGGGTGGTTGTGAGAGAATACATCACCTAGAAAGCCAGCTGGGTTTCTATCAGGACAAGAAAGAGAAGCAACTGTTTGAAGAAGACACAGGAGAATTCACTGATGTCAGACCCTGAGTTCCAGAAGGCACCCTGGAAAGGTTTGGCGATGGTGGAGAGACAGAGAGTAAGCAGAGCCTCTGGGAGTGTAGGTATGTGAGAGTCTGGGTGCTGTAGGGTGAGTTGGCTGAAGTCCTGACCTTTGATCCTGACTAAGACACACAGGAATGAGAAGTGGGACAAGCTGATCATGGTGGTGTCTTGGAGAGAGGGGTACTCAGTCCTAAATGGAGCTACTTGATGGTTCTTGCAATGAGGAAGGATAGGAATCACAGCAGAAGCCAGGGCACAGAGAGGCTCCCTGGAGGCCAGGGAGAGGGTGTCTGGCAGGGACTGCATAGCTCTTCATGATTTTCAGGAGCTGCAGAGATCTAGGAGTCTGTGCCTCAGTTTTATCAAGGGCAACCTTAAGGTGTCCAGAAGCCATACCCCTTCAATTGTCCATTATCCTCTCTAGATTGGAAAATCACCATGCAGTGAATGGGGTCTCTGCCTGACTGTATTTCAGAATTACTGGGCTGGTTGGATGCTTTAACAAATACTGTTTTCACAGAGAGCACTTTGCATTTACATTGGAAAAGAGCTGGTGCCATCTCTCTGCAGAAACAAGGCTGACAGTACTTAAATAGCTTTGGCTATCTCTTGGGGAGATCACAGTTGGGGGGAAATCGACAACATTACCGTGGAAGACAACTTGGAAATGGTATTTTTCTTTGCTCACCACTGAACATTTTGGACTTGGGAAACTCAGACTACCAGAAGAGTAGTTATTTTATACGAGCAATACTTGTGAAGCAACATTTATGAAAGGTACTTGTCTCAGCTAATGATTTCTTGACATTTTTTTCTTGCGTTAGAATCAAATTGATGAACCACTCATTACTTAACTATTTATTACAAGTTCAGCTTTCTTGCTTTTTCAATTTCAAAGTAGTCTTTGGAAAATTGCCCAACTAATCATTTTTTATGTAGGAAAACTATGTTTTTGATGGCAGTCTTTCCAACAACTACAAAAAGGGTTGTCACTACAGGCTGTAATGAGATGTCCTCACATTGTAGTCTTAAAGTCTAGTTTGTTTTCTTGGATGCCTGGGTGACTTCTTAAGCTGTAAAATAAAACTTGTTGAGCAAAGTGACCTTTTTTTTCTATATGCAGTCTTTTACAAACATGTAACGCATCGATTGATTTTATGGCATTTGAGTCTAAAGTTACTTCTTAGCTATGGAAGGGAACAATGCCTTATTTTGAAAGTTTCTGACTTTAGTGATTTTCTTTCAAACAAGAGAAGAAAGCAAATTCAGAATTTGAAGAGAAGTATAGATTTTGTCCCAGAGCTGTTACCAAATAGAAATATTTATAGCCTTTAGAACACCCTAGATAAGAGAAAGTTTTTAGAAAGAGAACAGATACTAAGATAAATTAGAACTGGGTACCTATTATGAATCAGACACTGTGCTAAGAGAGAGAGGTATAAAAATGAAAAGGGGATCTTGTCTAAGAGCAATGGTCTAGCAGAGAAGAGAGGCATGTTATCCATTAATCCTGTTGAGTTAGCATTACATTCAAATAGAGAATGAGGGAAGAGTTTGTTGCCTTGGAGAAGGAGAATAAGTAGGGGAGTGAGGAAGAGCTGGAACCCAGGAAGAACTGAAATATTTGAACTGAACATTTAGAGAGAATTAAGAATTTTATCATCCATTACATATAGGAATAGGCACCTCAGGGAGGGAATTCAAAGGAGGTCACAGACTGAACAAAGGATTCCAGGCATGAATAACATGGCCTTTGGGGTCCTAGGAAGGCAGCAAAGGGCAAAAAGAAGTCCTTTGGTGAATCAGGTCCTTACATATGTAGAAAACTCTGATTCAGATTCCTGACATCTACCTTTCACAGACCTAGGGAAATTGGTTTAAATGTATATGTGTTTCCAAGATGTTATGGGACACATCTTTTTATTTGTTACATTTACATTCTAAGACATTCAGAAATCAGATCATTGTATGAACTACTATGGAATTGTACCATTTTTCTATGATGAAGTGATTCACCTGGTGAGTATTTTTGTAGAGGAAGGCTGTGCACCTGCTCGGTTTGATGCTCTTCCAAGTATTTTACTTTGGAATTTGTTTTTTTATTTTTGTTTTTGTTTTTGTATTACTGGGGATTGAACTCAGGGGCATTCTACCTCCGAGCTACACCCTCAGCCCTATTTTTTATTCTTTATTTTGAAACCAGGTCTCACTAAGTTGCAGAGAGCCTCACTAGGTAGCTGAGGCTCGCCTTGAACATAGATCCTCCCATCTCAGCCTCCCAAGTACTGGGATTACAAGAGTTTGCCACCATGCCCAGCTGGAATTTGTTCTTGAAAATGGGTTGTACCAACTTTTGGTGAATAGGGACCTAGGGATATAGTGGTAAGAAAGGAAAGATAAAAGAGGGTATAAAAAGAAGAGCAGAAGGTGTGATCTAGAAGATGAAGGTTTATTGCCTAATTTGACCTTAGACTAAAGGTCTCCTGGCGTCCTGGAGTCTCATTCCATCCTGTATGTGTAGGGGATTGGGGTGATAAGTTGTCTGGGGCTCATAAAATGCCATGTGTGAGGTAAAAGAAAATCCCTTTGTGTGCCATGAGGCTCTATAGAAATGAGAGCCACCAGTCATTCTAACCTCTTAGTATACTTTTTAAATTCTGCTTTGTTATAGCCTCAGATTCACAGGTTTCAGGATAAATTTAAGAACAATTCTCTATCTTTGTAATCCAGAAATATCTCTTATCTGTTAGGCTTGTAAAAATGTCTGATCTTATGAATCACATTCAGGACTTCTGATTCAGTACGACTGGGGTAAGATTTAGGAATCTGCATTTTTAGCAAGCATCCCATGAGATTCCAAAATTCCAAAATAGGTAGAATTTTTTGTAAAGAAATTGTCCTAAGAGATCTTAAAAGATACATGAATTCAGTAAAATCTGGCCAGGAATAGCCTCATCTATTAATAAAACCTAGGATTCTCACCTTTCCTAAGTGCAGGCACCCCTTGTTTAGCTTCTGAGGGTCTTCTTTGATGAGTACCACAGCTGAGGTTAGCCTTGTTATATTGCACTGAAAAAAGAGGGCATGTGTATTTTTGGACCCCTATGGTTGTATTTGAGATGGAGAATTGAAGACACAATTCCTTACTGGCTTCTGACCCCCTTCTACGAGCAGCAAAAGCTCAGACCCTGGGCTCCCAGGGGCTGCCTCCCATCCAGTTGACCCTTCATTTGGCAGCAGTGCCCCTTGGTAGAAATCTAAATGTCTTCTAAAGCCTCCACTTCTCCTCTGCTTCCTCCCTTCCTCCTCCTTCCAGGGACATCTGTGATGCACCAGCAGGTACGAGAAACCTAATCCTGATACTTAGTGGTTCTGTAAGCTCAGGCGATACTCTCACTCTCCAGGTCTGTGTTTCCTCAACTGAAAATTAGGGTGACATGCATAGCTCACAGCATCACTATGAAATAAAGCAATGTGCCCAGGTGCTTGATGCTCTGTGTGAGCCCACTCTGAGAGGTCTGCTGTCCAAAGCAGGATGAGCTCTGTCCTCCTAGGAACATGCGCATTAATGCACTTCTGAGCAATAATGGTGTCTTTGGAAAGCCTGCCTAGAGTCAGAGGGAGGGGGCCAATATCAGACATGGAGTTCACAGGAGAAAGCAGCTTTTAGATTTTTACTGAAGGAAAATAAGTAGTCGCTCCTTTTCCTCAGGGGATACATGCCAAGACCCACAGTGGATGCCTGAAACCTCAGATAGTACCAAACCCTAGGTATTATGTTTTTTCCTCTACACACATACCTATGATAAAGTTTAGTTTATGAGTTATATTAGGTACAATAACATATTAACAATAATAGCTAATAATAAAATAGGATAATTCTAATGTTATACTGTAAGGAGAGTTATTTAAAACTCATGAATTGTTTATTTCTGAAATTTTCTATTTAATATTTTTAGACTGCAGTTGACTGCTGGTAACTGAAACTACAGAAAGCAAACCTATGGATATGGAGAGAAAATGTATTAGCTTCTGAATAAAGACAGTAATTTTGGATTCTAACATTTAATTCTCTTCTTTTCAAGATTTTCGTTGAAGCTGGGAGTGGTGGCGCATGCCTGTAATCCCACTACCAAGTTAGCAAGACCTCCTCTCAAAATCAGAAATAAAAAGGGCTGGGGGTGTGGCTCAGTAATAGAGTTATGTCTGAATTCAATCTCAATACTACAAAAAATTAATTAAAACAAAATTCCCATTGAAATGACCAACACACACGCACATGCACAAACACACACGCACGCACGCACGCAAGCACGCATACACGCACACACACCCACACCACATCACATTGTATGTACCAGAGCTGGAGAAGGAAGCGATCAACTCTGGCCATTTAATAACATGGAAAACATGTACACCAATGAGATTCCAGTCCCTCACTGGGTTCATTTTATACAGGCTAAAATTGGAAGTAACCTACATGGTCAACATTAGAAGAACATTTAAATTAATAGAAACCTGGTTTGTTCTAAAAGATAATGATATATAATCATATAAAATCATTATATGATTTTATGACGTTACATTAAAACTTTGAAAAACAGTATGTACTGTATGATACTAAAACTATGCTTAAAAAACCTTGTAGAAAGATATGCGATGAAACTTTTAATAATGGTTTTCTGTAGATGTAGGATTAGAAGAGTTTTTTTTAATTGCTTATCTAAGTGTTCTAATTTAATTACACGGAATTTAATATACTTGTGTCATTAACAAGTATGTCTAACAGACTGTAATACTTGGGGCTTTTAAACATTAGCTACAGGCCTAAAACTATTTGCCTGGCTAATGGGGGGCTTTCAAGTGATGTCCTTCTGTGTATCAAGACAGCAACCTAACATCAAATTGAAATGTATTCAGAGGCACTCACTTTCCTGTGGGTCCCCTGAAAAGTGCTTTGGGGGTAGCAAGGATATCTATCTTCTCTATGATTGGAAACTGCTACAGCCCTCAAGTCGTGTGTGTGTGTGTGTGTGTGTGTGTGTGTGTGTGTGTGTGTGTGTGTGTGTGTGTGTGTTTCCTCCCTGGCTCGTCAGGCACCAGTAAAATTTCTAATGGAAGTAGACCTCTCTTAAGACTTTCTGTGATGGAAAATAATGCAGTTTTTTTTCCCCTTTCTTTTAAAGTGTCGTTACAAGTCCCACTTTTCCTCCATTCATTTTCATTACTGAGTCTAAAGTGATTTCTTTTTCTTTGAACCTTGCTTGAAAGTGTCCCTGTCCCTTTCATAAAAGCCCCCTTTCACCTGGGAGTCTTGGAAAGTTAGACTGATAATGGGAGGCTCTGCCTTATTAATCAAATGTTTTCTGTGTGCTGGCATTAATCACATAAACCCGCACAGCTGGGTGAGATTCATTAGCATCATCTTTCATGGCGCTCCTCTTCCTCCCCTGCTCGCTATCTGTGACATTCATGAAAATGCCACCATTGCTCGGGTCACCAGCCCCCTCAGTCTCTCTCACCTCCCGTGGTCAGGTGCTGTGTTTGCCCTCCTGGGTACAGGGAAAGATCACTTAGATGTTACTGAGCAGAACATTTAATTAAAGGGCCCCTGATGGCCTCTTTGACTGATTTCCTTTCAAATCCGTGGATCCTCTAGAAGCTTCCTCTCAGGATTTGTGTACCACACTGAGCCAAATGGCAGCCCCCAGGAGTGAAGACAGGCCTGAGCATCTGTGTGGGCTGAGTTTGCCAGTGCAACAGACCTATTCATCAGTCACTGCACCCCACCCAGCTGGAGACATCCTGCTGGTGACAGACTTTCCTGCCTTCTGTTATGCAGTTCTTGATTTCCATACAGAGATCTTCGAGTCCAGTCCTTTGCTCTAGCCTTTACCCTTTACTGTTTGGTCATTCTTCAATAGGAATTCATTGAGTCCCATTATGTGGCGGTCTCTGCACCAGTCACTGGGGTTATGATGCAAAGTCAAAGAGACATGGTTCTACCCTCATGGGGTTTACATTCTACCAGGGAAGATAGGCAAAAGCAGAACAAAAAGGTACAGAAGTCCTCAAATATAAGAAATTATATAAGTAAATTTAAAAGGGGGGAAGAGGGAGAGACGGAATCTATTAGGGATGGACAGACATGATTTCAAGCAGTCAGAGAAGGCTAGTGTACCTAGAATAGAATCAGCAGCATTACCTGAGAACTTGTTAGAAATTCAGACTTACAAGATGCTGTGCCAGACCTACTTCAGTCTCCGATTCATCAGAGATGCTGAAGTCAGACCCAGCAGCCCATTTAACAAACCTCCTAGGAGAATTGTACCCATGCTGATTTGAGAACCATTGACTTAGGCTGCAACTCCATGTTGAGAAGGAGATAACCATGTATGTGCGAAAGTACATTCCAGGCAGAGGATGCAGAAGAGCAAAGACAAGAAAAAGCTTGGGAACTGAAACTAAGACCATACTGGGCAAAGTGTAGGTGAAAAGTGGCAGAGGATGATGTGGATGGGGATCGAATCATGCAGTGTATTAGTCAGTTTTGCATTACTACAAGGAAACACCTGAGACACCTAACTTCATGAAAAGAAAAACATTTATTTTGCTAATGTTTTTGGAGGTTCAGAGTCCAATGTTAGGGATCCCATTGGTTTGGCCTCTAGTGAGGGTGGCAGGTGGTGGGACCAGAGCAGAGACAGGGAGCATGGACAGGGTCCCACAATCACTTTTGAGGACACATCCCCAATGACTGTCTCATGAGACCCCAGCGCTTAAAGGCTTTCCCAATACTACCACATCTTGGACCAAGCCTATATATACAGATCTTTAGGGAACATTCGGCATCTAATCTGTGGCACCAAGGTCCTCATAGAACTAGTCCAGTTCAAGTGAGCAGCTTTTGAAGTCCTTTAAGCAATGTTATGGACTGGTTGGAATGCTTTTGTGTGTGTCTGGTTCTGGGGATTGAACCTAGAGGCATTCTACAATTGATCTACACTCCAGTCCTTTTTAAA
The DNA here is from genome assembly GCA_004027655.1 of Graphiurus murinus. Classification (NCBI taxonomy): domain Eukaryota; kingdom Metazoa; phylum Chordata; class Mammalia; order Rodentia; family Gliridae; genus Graphiurus; species Graphiurus murinus. The sequence goes on from PVLC010002572.1 coordinate 60,267, forward strand.
TTTTTTTTGAAACAGGATTGCATTAAGTTACTATGTGTTGGCCTAGAAGCTATGATCTTCCTATCTCAGCCTCCCAAGCACCTGAATTACATTTTTTGTGGGGGGCGGGGGGAAATGTACTGGAGGTTGAACCCAGGGGCATTTATCCTCTGAGCTACACCCGCAGTCATCCTATTTTATTTTGAAATAAGTTCTTGCTGAGTTGCTGAGGTTCTCTCTAAGTTGCTAAGGCTTGCCTCATATCTGCAATCCTCCTGTCTCAGCTTTCCAGTACTAATATTATAGGCATGGACTACCACCTCCAGCCTGAATTACTTTTTAAGATGATCTCCATTGATAATTCCAAAATAGATTGGAATGGCTTAAGAATAGAAGTGGGAGACCAGATAGGAGGTTGGTCCAACCAGTAGATGATGGTGGCCTGGACTGAGAAGATATAGTGGAGAAATAAGAATGTAATCCTGAGCTATGTTTAGAAAGAATCTCAGAAAGACCCATTGGTTTATTGTATATGGTTGAGGTAGTAGAGAGAAAGACTCATGATTGATTCCCTGGTGTCTGGCTTGAGTAACTGGGTAGAGAAAGATACTATGTTCTGCTCTGGAGAAGCAGTTGGGTGGACATCCCATCCTGACCTTTCTCTTAAATCTCCCTAATGTGTTTGCGCTAGAATCCCACTGGAAGTAGCCTCATAGAGCCCCTCCTCAGATCTGACTCACAGGCTACATCCTCAATCCAGCCGAGACCTGCTGGACTGATTCCCATAAGGGCTTTGTCCCTGGAGCATCGTGTCTTGTGTGCAACAAACATTTGAGGAATACCTAAATGATTATGTGTAAATGCAGAGAAGTATTCCCATTTTAAAAGGACTGAATTCATCCCAAGATTTTCTTGAGGTGCATACTTGTTACCTCTACCGTAGAAAGGAGGAAAGTAGAAAAGAGATAAATTACCTGGAGCCATGAAGCACAGACAGCCCAAGAAGCCAATGGAGTTTGAACCAAAATGCAGAAGTAGAAGATAAGGGTGCCCAGGAGGAAACAGGAGAAATCTATAGCTCTGTGCTGAGTGGCCCATTGACCAATCGCCCACTGTGAAGAGTGAACTGAAGGAAGGAATAGGAAGAAAAACAGATTTGTGAATGCTTTTCTTCTCCTGGAGAGAAGGTGGCTGCTCTGTTCTGTGTATCAGGCTATAGGAAACATGCCTTCCATCTGTCGCTGTTAATAATGAGCATGTCAGTTAATCCATCCAGTCAGGAGTCAGACATCTCTCATTGTTCACAGTGCCTTGTCAGTGGTTCATCTTGTATATAGTCCTTTAAAAAAAAAATCATACCTGATGGGGATATACAGGAAGCTGCATATTCTAGATATAAACCCTGAAAAAAGTGATAGGGATTCGTCAGGGAATGTAAAAGAGATGTAATGAGCATGGGGAGAAGATAGAATGTGGTTACTCTGAACAAAAGAGCCATGAGCTTAATCTGAGAAGTTGGTCCAGTTTAGCCAGGGGGACTTTGAGAATTTGCTTTGGAAAGATGTTGACAATGTCTTTGTGATTGGCATGAGGCTACACCAGGGGTTCTCAAATGAAAGGAGGGATTTGCTTGGGGTGGGAGATTTGACAGTATCTGAAGGTAGTTTTGTTTGTCACAATTGGATGGGGTTAGAGGGCCACTGACATCTAGGGCATGGAGGCCAGGGATGCCACTATTGCACAGGATGGCCTCACACCACTGAACTACTCAACCCAAGATTAACAGTGCCAAAGTTGAGGAACCTTAGCTAGACCATTTGGGGAAGGGGCTCTCTTAAGATGGACAATCAGAGGAACCAGATGAGGAGATAAGATGAAATCCCACCTGCAGTTCCAACTCTTACCTAACTCTCCCTGGAAATCAGCAAATGGTGTTCCCCATCCGTGTGCAAGGCACCAGGAAAAGTGATATGGAAGACACAGGTGAATAAGAGAGGGTATCCACCCTCAGATTCATACGGTTCAGTGGTGGAATCCTCCATCATGCAAGGTAGATTAAAGTATGTACCTCCAGGATGGGTGAAAATCAAGGTGCTCTGAGGGTTTTGAAGAGTCTATGAGCAGTGCCTTTTATAAGGAGCAAATCTTGGAGATCCCACAGTATGGTGGGAACTTGTTTGACCCCTAAAGTTGTAAATTTCCATCTTGATATAGTGACATGGTTAAGAATATGGATTTGGCCAGTTGTAGTGGTGCATGCTTGTAATCCCAATACTTGAGAGACTGAGCCAGGAGGATCACAGGTTCAAGGATAGCCTTAGCAATTGTAGTGAGACTCTTAGTAACCTAGAGAGACCCTGTTTCAAAACAAAAATAAATAAATAAATAAATAAAAAGGACTGGGAATGTAGCTCTGAAGTAAAATGCCCCTGAGTTCATTCCCCAGTATCTAAACACACACACACACACACACACACACACACACACACACAAACACACACTATGAATTTGGTAGCAGTGAGAAATGGGCTTTTATCTCCCTTCTTCGTACGAAACAGATAATCTTAAATCTCCCTTTCCTTCATTATAGGAAACATATCAAATTACATTTAGGGAAAAATGAGATTCTCTAAAATGATTCAAACCACCCCTAGCACCCAGTGCTCAATAAAGGGTAGAAATTGTTGCTATATGGAAGAAGTTATTATTCTTAGGAGAGATGATCACTATGTGGATTTATGCAATTATTTAAGTTCTTCTGAACATTAATAACATTAATACAGATTATTTCATCATCTGTAAAAGGGAGATAAAATGATTTATTTTGTAGAAACTTTGTAAGGATAGAATGACAGTAAATGCAAAGTGCTTGGAATATGGTTGACACACTTACCAAATGTAAGTCTTTTCCTGACATTGGTTTGGCTAAAGGACTTGGGCTGCTTTGGCACATAGTTATGTGAACTTAGGTCCTGTGTGTCACCTTAAGATCCCTCACCTCCTGCATCAGCACCAGAAAGCAATCCCACTTCCATCATCTATCTCACCAAACAATTTTAAGAACAAAGTATATGTCCTCTGAAATGCTTATAAGTTCCTTAAGGCCCCACACTTTTCCCATCAGTACCAGAAAGCAACCCTACTTCCATTGTCTATCTCACCAACAATTTTAAGAACAAAGTAATTTCCTTGGAAATGCTCTAAGATAAGTATTTTATATAGAATCAAGTACCTATTGATTCCAGTTATGCCTTTCACCACTTAACTATTCAGCGTGCATGTACTGAGAATCTACTGAATGCAATCAAAGAAATTGAGAATAATAAGTAAAAGAACGCGCAGCCAGACATGGTGACACATGCCTGTAATCCAAGTACTTCAAAATCTGAGACAGGAAGTTCACAAGTTTGTGGTCAGCTTCATCAATTTAGCAAGGCCATCAGCAATTTAGTGATATCCTGTTTCAAAATAAAAAATAAAATAAAATAGTGTTGGGGGTATAACTCAGAACTAGAATGCCACTAGGTTCAATCCCAAGTACTGGTGGGGATGGGGGTGGGAGAGAGGGGTCATAAATGCCTCCTCACTTGACTGTGTTTTTTGTATACAAGTGTTTACTCCTCTTCTGTAACTAACTTGACTTCTACCTTTATGAACTTTGCCGTATTATGCAATTAAATATACCTTAGATACATTCTGAGAAGGGCAGAGTCAGCCATAAGAAGAATCCCCAGAGAAGAGGGGAGATATGGACATAAGGGCAAATACCCAATTTCCTTCTGTATAGAATCTAGACTGAGTAATAGACTGTGAACCAGGCCAGCTTGGGAATAACCTGGTATAAGTCCCATGGAGTTCAGGCTTTGACCCACGATTACTAAGGACTGCAGAAACATTTTAAGCTGAGGAGAAACATGATTATATTTGCATTTTAGAAAAATAACTCTTTAGACTGAAAAGACCAAGGTCACTGAAAGAGAGACCAATTCAGAAGATGATAAAGACCTGAATCAAGGTAGTGGCCAAAAATGGGAATGAGGAATAGGTTATTAGAAAGTAGAATCCACAGATTTGGTCAGTTGATTGCATGTGATTTAGGTTGTGTGGAGAATGAGAAATTGAGGATGATTTCTTGAACTTTGTTACAGGTTGAGTATCTATAGTCTTAACTTTGTTGCAGGTTGAGTATCTATAGTCTAAGACTCGAAAATCCGAAATGCTCCAAATTCCAAAACTTTCTGAGTGCCTATACAATGCCACAAAGAGAAAAACTCTACTGACCTTGTGTGTCATGTCAAGTCAAAATGTATTTGCATTAAAAATATTATATAAAATTATCTTCAGCCTTTGTGTACAAGGTATAAGTGAAACATAAATTAATTCTGTCTTTAGCTATGGATCCCATCCCCAAGATGTCTCATTATATATATGCAAATATTTCAAAATCTAGACAATTTGAAATATGATGCATTTTTGGTCCTAAGCATTTCAAATAACAGATACTCAACCCGTATCTTCAATGGAGATAGAGAATAGAGGAGTAAGAGCAAACCAGGACTAGGGGAAGAGAAGATGAGTTCAGTATATGAACCACAGAGAAGTGCATTAGGTGCATTCAAATGGAGATATTGTCTTGATGAAAGGTAAAAAACCTACAGAGGAAAATTGAGTGACATAGGCTGGAGCTACAAAATTGTAGTCCATTTGATAAAATGGTAAATAATTTGAACACATCACATTGAGACAAAAGGCAGAGAATGAGAAAAGAAGGAGTGCCTAGGATTGTGCACCTGCATTTAAGCCATTTACAGGAGAAAATTAACTCACAGAAGTCTCATGGAGATAATCAGAGAGGTAGACCAGATGGCTCTTTGCAGTGAAAAATGGAATTTTCTGACAGCTTCAAAAGAAGGTGAGTCTGTATGAAGAACTACCCAGTTTTCCCTTTGGGAGTCACAAAGAAACACAACAAAGAGGTGGTTGCAGAAGCTCCTATTCTGGTTTTAGCCAGGGGTGGCTTTGAAGGCTCAACCACAAAAAAGTGAAGGGGAGAATTCCACTTTTTCATCCTGACATCCCTTTATCTTCACAGCATAGTGGGAGTGTCCAGTGACCACTTGGACAACACAGCCTGTAGCCATTATATCTCTCATTCTCTCACCTATTGGGAGGGGCATGTGGTCCCCCCACTCCAAGCCTCTGCTATTTGTGATGGAAATTTTCATTATTAACAAGGAAACAGCAGACCAATGGCACAGATGAATTGTAAATTTTGACAACCCCAGCAGGTAAATATTGGCTTTGCACAAACAAGTTTCTATAAATAACCTGTCTGCTGTAGAAACTCCACAGATGGCAGCAGGACTGCCCAGGCGTTGTTTTTTCCCAGGGTACTTGGTGCAGGAAAGCACAGCTGTCAGCTTTGCTGTTCCTGTTCTGAGCTCAGAATGCCTCTGCTATGCTGCAGACCATCCATGTCCCATCCTCCTTTGGCAGGCACAGGCAGAGACAAGTGGAGACCAGTCATTTCAGTAACCTACCTCTAGTGCCTTTCATTCCGGGATTCCAAAAATGTTTCTTAAAAATGACACCACTTCTGGGTTTAGACTCAAGTTGGGAATTTGATGTGGAGATTTGTTGACCTCTTTTAATTAAAGTTGGTCCTATTAAAAAGAATACCAGGTGGAATGAGATGTAGTCATTCTGGACTGTGCACCATATGGCTGCTCTGCTAAAAATAGGGCTTTCCAGCGCTCTAGGAAGAATGTCAGTCTATTGTGCATGGGCCCAGCATGGGATCCAACCAAAAGGAGATGTTCAGGGCATGGAGCCCTTCACATCAGCAAGTCATTTTGGCTGTTTCACCCCATCCAGGGAGCTGAAGGAAGTGTAGTGAGTCATTGTTGGGAAAAATACAGAGGCATTCTTATTTTTCAAATATTGAGTTAAGAGTCCATAACTGAAATAAAGCTGATTGAAGTGAGTACATTCCTAAATGATCATTCTAGGGGTGCCTGCAAAGCTTAGTGCTAGATTAAGTGCTCCATCATTGTGGCCAGGCTCTGACTTGGCTTATGCCTGTCCCTCCCTCCCTCTGTAATATTTATTTTCTGCTTCTACTTATTTTTTGGGCTTGACTTAGTGCATATTGGTGTAAGCCCCTTTCAGCCCCTTTTGCAGCTAGACAAGGTATAAGTCATATAGAGGTGAGTCAAATGATTTCCAGAAGGTGCCTAAGACAGCAAATAGTAATCAGAAGGAATATATTGTTTGTTTCCTTCAACAAGGCCTTGAGAAAAATGTATAATGATAATAATAGATGTGGTGCAGTTAAAATCTCGTAATAGAAAATGAGAAGGAAAATAGTGCTGAGAACTGGAGTAGGAGAGAACATGTGAGAAATGAAGCAATGATGGGAGCACGCCCAGTGCAGAGGAGTCCTGCTGGCTTCTTTGGTCTTATCGTGGAGAGGAGAGGAGAGCTAACAGGAGTCGGCAGCGCTTGAAGTGTTGTGTTTGCTCCTGCTCTGTGCACACCCAGTGAGTGCAGGGCCCTTAATTCCCACTCCTGGGTGACTAATCACCATTAGCACAGGTTCCTTTGCTTTTTCTGGTGGAGTAACACCTTCCAGTTATAATTCGACATTCAGAGTACTTCTCTTGTATCAAGGTTTGGGGTTTTTTCCTCCGAGTCTTATCTCCCTAGATGAGGCCCTGTGGTTTCAGTAAGGTTGTGAATAGACAGGACTACATCCAGTCCATTTTGCTTCACATGTATTTTACACAATGTCCAGCACCCAGCAGGCAAAAGATCAATATTTGTGGAGATGACTTCATGACTCTGGTTATCAGGGAATCTGATTTCCATATTGGAGAAGAGACTAGACAAATTCTTCATGGGTAAAATTACAGCTGGTTCTTCAATAGTATAACTAAGTAAGATGCTCAGCACAGAAATCAACAAAGCATCTTCCACTGAACCTGTGAAAAGGATAGAAAGGATTATATAGAAGGGCCTGTAGTACGGTGAAAAGCACATGAATTTTAAAATTAAGCAGACTTCCTTTGGTTTTGTGTTGTCCTGTTTTTTTCTTTATTTTTTTTTAAATAAATACCAGTTTTATTAACACTCCAAGTGCCATTTACTTATAGTCATTCCATAGTCCAAGTTACCATAGTCCACGTGTACCTATATGCATCTATGCTCAAGTGGCATTAGTAAGATTGGCACTTGTACAAGCTTAAGTTTGTAATGTCTAGATAGCTCCTTAATAATTGAAGTAAATTCTGCTTGTCTAAATGCAAACACTGGCAGACTTCCTTTTGAATTATGTACTCACGTGAGCTAATTTACTTTAGTCACATTTAAGTCTCTGAAGCCCAGCTTCTTCATGTTTACAATATCAATAATAATTGAACTCTTAGGATCGTCATATCTAAGAGCCAGTGTAATGTTACAGTTGCAAGCAGGGACTGGAGCTCTACTGCCAAGTTCAAATCCCTGCCTTGCCATATATTAGCTGAGTGAGCTGTGACTTAATTACTTAGCCTTTCTGTGCTCAGGTGTCCTCATATTTAAAATGGGAAGTGGCTGGCGATATAGCTCAGTGGTAGAGCATGAGCAAGGCCCTGGGTTCAATCCCCAGCACCAGAAATGAAGCAGGGAGCATTCACATGAAGAACAAATAGTATGTGTAACATGCTTACAACAGCATGGTTCATAGGTGCACCACGTGTGCTTGTGACAATACCAGTTGGTACTGAGGACAGACACCCTGCCCAGAGGCTTCCCTTTTTCATCTCAGGCTAGAATTCTCCTCATGTCTTTCTAAACATTCCAGATCATTGTGTTAATTGTGGAACCACCCATATTTTTGTCATTTTTGCAAAAGACTAGACAAAATATCATATCTCGTACATTACCTTCCTAAAAGGAAACCTTGCTCCAGCTCCATGCAAAGCCAAGAACAAAGCTCTTGAGGCCGCAGGAAAGAAAAGGATGAATGTTGTTATGCAGGACAATGGATAAAAGTTTTATTTCTTTTTTTGTTGTTTTTAAAATACACACAAAAAATGAGTATTCTTAAAACTAAAGTAATAGACATGTTTTTGGAGGAAGAAATGATTGAACTGTTTAGAGGTATATAATTCAATTCAGTTATTCAAGATACTGGGTAAATACTCCAATTATTCATTTATTAAAAGTCTCTTGCATAACAATTGTGTATTTAGTCTTATACTAGGAGCTGAGGGTAACAATAGATATAAGACCATCCTTGCCCTTAAAATTCCAACCATTAGTAAAGTCAGTAAGTAAGATTTGGTGATACAAACAATTGAGCAAAGATCTACTTATGAATGAAGATCCAAAATACCAACAAGGAAAGCACAAACAAGGGAGGCAATTAGCCTTGTGTTAGGACTAGTTTAGTACTTTAGCTTGAGTAGAGCTTACAGACGAGGTAGAAAAAGGAAGACTGAATTTATACAAACACCAATGTCACTCTGAATTTATTTTTCATTTATTTGTTTAAAAAATGAAGATTCGGAGCCGGGCGTGGTGGCGCACGCTTGTAATCCCAGCATTCGGGAGGTTGAGACCTGAGGATCCGGGTTCGCGGCCAGCCTCAGCTACCTAGTGAGGCCCTCCGCAACTTAGTGAGACTCGGTTTCAAAATAAAGAATAAAAAAAAAAAAAAATAGGGCTGGGGGTATAGCTCGGAGGTAGAACGCCCCTGAGTTCAGTCCCCAGTACCGAAAAAAAAAAAAAAAATGAAGATTCGGTATTATTGATAATCCCAGAACTACATAGCCAAAGTAAATACATGATAAAGAATGTCTGCAATGAAAGGACTATCTTAATCCATTCCTGCTGCTATATCAAAATACCACAGTCCACATAATTTATAAACAATAGAAACATATTTTCCATTCTTCTAGAGATTAAGAAGTTCAAGGTCAAGGCACCAGCAGATTTGGTGTCTGGTAAAGGTTCACTCCTAGCTTTAATGGTGGTGCCTGTTGCTGCAGCCTCATATGGCAGAAGTGTAAACTTTGTATCCTCACATTGCAGAAGAAATGGATATGCAAAGGGAATTGAGTATGTTCTTCACCTCTTTTATAAGAGTAACAATCCCATTCATTCATTCGGTTGGAATAATCATGACTTGATCACTTCCTGAAAGACTGCTATCTCTTAATAGTATCATATTGGGTATTAGGTTCAAGCATATGCATTTGTAAGGACATAGACATTCAGACCATAGCAAAATCTTTACTGAATTTGTCTTCTTGTTTGCATACTTATCCTCCTATAAACACTGCAGGTGGTCAGGGATAAGCCAGTTGTACAGATGAAGAACCTGGAGCTCAAAGACATAGCATGGGAAGTGCCTCTGACATGGGAATTCAGGCTCCATGGTGGCTGTGGTCTGGGTCACAGTGCACTGCCCCTGGTGGTAAGCCGCTGCTGTCATTCCCTGAAGGTGATAGATCATGACAATTTATTGTTTCATGAGAACTCTGGAAGCTCTTATTTTTTATTTACTTTTTTTTCAGAATGGTTTTTCTTTTTTAATTTTTTATTAATGCATTTCAATTATACATCATAATGAGGCTCGAAGTGATACCAACATGCATGCACAAGCTCTTGGTGTATTTTCCTTCATACCCCACTTTGATCCCCACTCCATTTCCTCACACTTGTTAGTGAAAATTGGTAGTAATTAATACCTTCACATATTGCAATAGTATTTTTAACTGTTTTCTTCATCAGTCCTCTCTCTTCCCATTCTGAAATCCCTCCCTCTGTCCCTTTCCACTATTCCACATTATTTAAAGTCCCTTATGTTTCCTATTTTATCTCTAGCTTCCATATATGAGAGAAAACACACAACCTTGTCCTTCTGAAACTGATCTCACTTAGAATAACACTATCTACTTCAATTCATTTTCCTGCAAATTACATAATTTTCTTCTTCTTTATGGTTAAGTAGAATTTCATTGTGTGTATATACTACATTTTTCTTTATCCATTCATCTGTTGATGGATACCTGGGTTGGTTCCATAATTCAACTGTTGTGAATTGTGTTGCTATAAATATGGTTATACAGGTAGCACTATAGTATTCTGGCTTTAATTATTTTAGAAAGATACAGAGGAGTGGTATAGCTGGCTCATATAGTGGTTCCGTTTCTCGTTTTTGAGGAACCTCCAAACTGATCTCCATAGTGGTTGTATTTATCTTTATTGAGTGTCTATTTTGTGGCAAGGACTACACTGAGTGCATTATTCCCAAATATGGCAGGTCAGCAGCATGATGTAATGACTGCCTTTTTGTTTGGGTTCCTTGGATATCTTCTCCCCTCCTTTCTAAAAGCATCTTATCACTTATCTAATGACTCATGGATTTCCTGTACTATGTATTCCTTTTCTCAGGAGGCATTCATTATCTGTGTAGATTTCTTTCAAAGAACCTAAAAAAATTTCAGGATGGGACATTTTGTCTTTTAATTCATATGCAAAGTTGTGTATGTTCTCAAGCTATAATTCCTCTAAGCTAAACCACAAGAGCCCAACACGAAAGTGAGCACTTCCGGCAAGTGGAGTAGATCATGCTGCTTGCACAGACTTCCTCCTTACAGAGTAAAATCTTTGGTTTTCATGCAACTGAGATAATCCATTGTCTACACCAAAGGAAATGTGCTCTGCGTTTCTTACCTGCAGTCCCTTTCCTGTGCTGTCAGCTTCCTCAGAGGGCGGCAGCACCAACCTATCTCCTGAGACAAAGAAAATGCTGCTTTTGAGCCTTTCCACAATTCAAGGGTTGTCACTTGTAATTACTTCAAAATTCTATTTTAAGAGTTGTTGACATGCTCTGGTAAAATCATTTTATTTTTTCCAAATATAGCTGAAGGGTCTTAGAAGTAACATGCAGCTGCACGTTCTGGTAGAGGAGAAAAGATTTTCTTCTAGCTGTGGCAGAGATGAGGGGAGCTGTTCAGTGAGTCAGGATTGGGTCCAGCTCAGTGACCTCTACAGTTTTTGGTCAGTGTTCACCAGGTTGTAAATCAGAAATCTAGTCAAAAAAGGGGAATATTTTGGGAGGATATCATACCTTTAAAAAAATTTCTATATATCTGATGATGAGATGATGGCTGTATCCATCTGGATTTGATGTAAATTACAAATAAAGATTGATCTTCACCCCAGGCTCTTGCTTCCTGATCCAATCTAAGGTGGTGGTAACTTGGTAACATTATTGTGAATCCAAGGTAGTATAAGGCTTAGGAAGCAGTTCACATTCCCCCCTTCCCAGCTGTGTAATGATAGGCAAGTCCATTCACCTCTCTCAACGTGTAAGACTCATCTTACAGGGTGTTACAACAGGATACATAAGGTTGTTTTGGAAGAGTGGATAGAGCATCTTCCGAATGGACAAGGCCAGTTCCGTCTTTTGGAGCTGCCTCCTTGATCATTTACCCAGGAATGGGTAGGTGATTATCTACAAGGCATAGGCAACAGACCTAGCTTCCTAGGTTTCCAGATTGCCAGAAAGGCTTTAGACATTTTATTCTAATCACACTTTGTAAATACCCTGCCCATTGCTCAAGGCAATGATTCCTAAGGTAAACTGGACATCTAATAGTTTCACATCTATTAATTTGCTAGGAGACAGTCTCACAGGACCAAACATATTTGTGGGATGTTCGGTAAGGAGTTGAATAGATTTAACTTGTATATGCTAATATCATAATGAGCCTTCAAGGAGAGGGGAGTACAAAACTTGACTTCAGAAAATTCTTCATCTCCCACTTCCTTTCTTTTTCCTTCCCCACTCAGCATATCATAAACGTAATGTAATCCCAACCTTACTCTGAAAAATACTGATGAAGGAAATCTGAAGTGATTATCAGCCGCTCTTGACACACATGCTAGGAGAATGCCATTGTGTCACACGTAAAACCAAATACCAAACACTATATAGAGAGTAAATACATGACTTCTGAGTACACATTACAGTAGGCCTTTGGAACACATGGCCTTTGTTTAGCTGAAATTTCAGTAATTGATTTTTTTTTTCTAGAAAAAGTATGGATAAGAAGTAATGGAATATTTTCAAAGAATGTAATATATAATTTGAAACTACCTTGGAATTTAGGTCACATTGGTTAGTGATATTTCATAAGACACATAGCTAGTAGCCAGTGCCACCTCCTTCAGGAAGCTGCCCTAGATTCTCCAGGTAGAAGTTGTGTTTATCTTTCTCCTAACCATTTATCACACTTCACTTGTATCTCTTTGTGCATTTATAATTTCCCACCATGCAAGAGCTCATTATGTATATGGCTGCTCTCCCCTACTGAAGAAGAAACTATTGTTGTGGAGTTCCACAATGCCTAGCAGAGAACTTGCACACGCAGGACACTCAAATGGCTGACTGGGTGAGAGTGTCTCATACTTCTCTGAGTTCATGCATTTGCCATTACTATTGCTATTATTCCTTAACTTGTGTTTATTAAGAATCTATGTGCTAGGTGCTATGATTATTTGATTTAATATTCATAACACAATTCTGAAGTACATATTTTCCCTTCAGTTTATAAAACAAAAGGAAACTGAGACAGACATTAAGAAGTTATAAATTTATCTTGCTCAGTATTATAACAAATATTCCAAGCTATAGCTATTAATCACTGAGTCTATGCTCCCAATCACTAAACTGTCCCACAACCCAAGAGGGTGGCTCAGAGAACTCTTTGTGGTTCTTCATTCCCCATAAGTCCCACTGTAGAAATAATCACCCCCAAAATAAAAGGCTTGTAGACCACTAGCAATAGCTTATTCTCGTGTAGTTTGAGTATGGAAGGCTTTCCTTGGCCTATTCTGTCTGCGATTGCTTTCACCAGATCTGCCCTGCTGTGCCTGTAAGCCCTTGTTAAGCTTGGGCTAATTGCCAATTTAGGAAACACTCTCGTTTAGGAAGTCCCTCTAGAGAGAACAGACTCCGAACTGGGAGATGGTTTTCTGTTTGCACTTTACTTGCCCAGCTGCTACTGGGGTTAGAAGGATGTCAAAACATATGCCACTCCAGACTCTTCTCATTTAAAAAGTCTTGATGATTTCCATATCTGAAATCCAGTCTATGGCCACCTGTGGAGTCAGGAAGACAAACCTGCCACGACTTTGGGGCACATGCCACCTGTAGAGATTGGATGGGCACTGTGAATTCATTTACAATTATTTCGATTTCTCCTCCTGGTTTTCATTTACTAGAGATAGAGCATGGTGAATAGTACTACAGGAGATTGAATTCTTTCTCTGGGTTAGATGCTACTCTGAGTGTTACAGACCAGTCACTTGGTCCTTCTGGCTCACAGTTCCACAGCAGTAAAAGCAGGAGAATGGGCTGATGCATCTCCTGCTCTCTGCTTCTTAGCCTGGCTTTCTGAGAGCAGGAGCACCACCCCAGGATAAGGGTTTCTCTGTAACCAGAATGGGCATGAGGACCCTTGTCTGCACATAGCACAGTGCAGACCACTGGAATGCTGCTGGCATGATTTCTTCACCACTTCATCTCAGAATGTTCAGGGAACAAAGCCCTTGGTATGTGAGTGAAAGCAAAACAGAAATACAAATTGGAGTGAGGTCTATTCTCTGTAGGCCTTTATCTGCAGAAGATCAAACATGCAGGTCCTACAGAAAGAGCTATTCTTAAGGGTATCCAGCACTCTCCCCACCCCAACTGGATTAGTTCCTGGAGCAGGTCTCTGGTTTCTGTCTCCTGTAAGTGGCCAGGACTTTGACATAGATATGATGCGTCCAGGAAATCAAAGCCCAAAGTTCTTTCTGAGATGTATTAAAATGCACAATTATATCTGCAAGAAGGTAAGAAGGTTATTTATGGGCATATATATATATATATATATGAACAGGCTGGAAGGTACAGGAATGTGTACATATATTTATACACACACACACGCACACACACACACACACACAATATTGAACCCAGGGGTGGTCTACCTCCATGCTGCACCCCCTTTCTATTTTTTATTTTGAAACAGGGTCTCACTAAGGTGCTGAGGATCTTGCTAAGTTACTGAGACTTGCCTTGAACCTTTTATCCTCCTGTCTCAGCCTCCCAAGTACTGAAATTACAGGTATGTACCACCATATCTGGCTTCATTTAAAATTTTTTCGTTTAAGTGCCACACAACTAAGGTAGAAAAATGGCATTTGCCCATCCAAGAACACGGTATCCAGAATGAAGCAACTGCAGGAGAGAACCTCTTTGCCCATGCAGCTGGAGTTGGCAGTTGAGTAGCCCATTAGAAAGATGATGAAGCCAGGAGTGGTGTCACACACCTGTAATTCCAGTACTTGGAAAGCTGAATAGGAGGACTGCAGGTTTGAGACCCTCAACAACTTAGTGAGACCCTATATTAAAATAAAAAAATAAAATAGGTCTGGGAGTCTAGCTTAGGGGTTAAATGCTCCTGAATTCAATCAATAGTACAAAATAGAAAGAAAGATAGAAAGGAAGAAAGAAAGGAAAAAAGGTCAAAGTGGTTGTCTTAGTCTGTTTCCATTTCTATAACAGAATACTTATAAAGAAAGAAAGTTTATTTCAGGAGGGTAGGAAGCCCAAGCTCAGGTGGCTGTGGTGAGGATCTTGTGCTGCTTCATAACATGGTAGAAGTCAGAAGGGGAGCAGATGGGTACAGAAGAGACAAAATATGATACTGAACTGACTTTCATGTGTAACAGCCTATTCTCAAAGTAGCCAATACAGTCCCGAGAGAGAACTCACTCCCATGAGAAAGCATTAATCCCTCTTAACAATATAATTGCCTCTTACAGGTCCCATCTCCTAACCACCATGGTGGCATTCAATCTCAACATGAGTTTTGGAAAAGATAAATCATATTCAAACCACAGCAATGATTATGGTTAATTGTAACATGATATATGCACCCCTTAAATATTTAAGGGGTCAGTCACCAACTTTTTAACAAGTGGGACCAAGGAATTTTCTTAGGTTTGCTGATTAGAGTTTCTAATCTCCATTCTTAGGCAAACAACGTCTGAAAGACAGTCATCTCCAATTTCAGTTTTCCTAAACTGGTATGAGATCTTAAAGACACTCTGGAAGCAATCTATGTACAGAAGCTTCTAGTCTTGTGATTGACCCACCCACATCTGGTTCAACAGCACATTTGGTCTGGTTTTAGCAACTCGTTTTTATCTAGTTTTCCAAAACATTTAATTTACAAATTTTTCTTTCTACATTAATATTTCATCAATGTGTATAACATGCAACCAAATTACATAAGAACAATAACAAGTGTAACTGGTGGAAACAAATTTGGAAATAGGGACTCCTAAATCTAACTTCTCAGCTGGTAGATTCAGAAGTGTGGGAACATGCCAAAAATTTTACTATTAGCTTGGAGTGTCAGCTCGGCATCAGCCAGGAAGAACATTTTACAGAAATAGTTGAGGATATTCCTTATTTTGGCAAACCAATTATGTGGCAATCAGTTAGGAGAACTCCTCTATACTCCCAAATGTGGCCATAAGCACACATTATTAGTAGACTCTAAGACAATGTTTCTCAACCTGAGTTCTGTGGCTCCACAGGGGAATTTCAGAGGTCACTAGAAAGAACTGGTGTGAGTTCCCCATTTCCCTCAATTGTAGAAATCTAGTTTTATCTGTTTTATACATCTGATGACAGCATTTAATTCTATTTTTAAAAAGACTTAGAAAATGATAGTATCTTTAAATAAGAGATATTTATATGCTTTTGAGAGAAAATCTTGAATATTTAGCAGATTGTCATAAACTACCATTAATAGAGGACTTCTGATAATGGTTTTAAATCTTTAAAAAAATGAGTGACTTAAATTGTCTGGCTTCTACCTAATCTTTCTTCATCACGTGTCTCTGAGTAGGCAGTGGTACTGGAGTGACCAGCCATCTCTAGGGATTTTGGAGTAGTTACCTAGTCTCTGCTTATTAGAAACTTGGTCTTCAAAATTCTTGGCTGTGCACTTTCTAGTAAGAGGACAAATGCTATTGAGGTATCATGAAACACTGAGAGAGAATTCTGGAGTTGCTCATGGTGGGAAGATTCCCCCTCCCCCTATAGAATAGACAGCCTCAACAGAACCAGTAAATTACAGCTTCCCTTTCATACTTCAATGCACTTTTGTCAAGATTACCAGATAGGCTAGATCACCAGGTAAGGATGTCACCAAAATAGAGAGGTGGTCTCTCTAACTTTGCAATTAGGTCCATTGTGTCTTAAGAAGAGAAAAGGCAATACCTGCAACATTGCTGAGCAGTAATAAGAATTCTCTGAAGTGGAAGAAAATTTTCTTGTGTGCCTGTCATTTCACTCAAGTGAGACCTTGGGGATGGCCTGGGCTTTGGCTCTAACCTTAAGTTAAACTCTTTACAGAGATTTCCTTTAGAATTTCTAGCCTTTGGCTATTTGAAACTTTTTAAAGTGGAAGAACAGAGGAAAACTGCAGACTCCAAAAGTTTTCCAAGGACGTTTCCTTTTATGATAATCTGACTTTTTGTCAAAGAGGAAAAAAAAGAAAAAGAAAAGAAAAACCAATTCTATTTTGCCCATTATTAACCTTCATGCTAATTGTTTCTTTTTTCATATCCTAATTATCAAAAACACATTTTCATTTCCATTTCAATCATTTCAACTATTTGCATCCAAAGCAGAAATAGTCCCAATGTTATTAATTTTTATGATGCTTAGTAAGCATCTCTCAGCCTTACCTACCCATACCTGAAGATTCTTACCTTGGAATTCACTCCTGCAAGGTTTGGTGTCAGATCTGTGTGGAGGAGAGTGGGCTACCAAGCCCAGCCCACTTCCTGACCTGCAGAATCTCTAAAAGCAAGGACAGATGTTGTGGGCTTTCACCTCATTTTCCCAAAGCTGCTCCTCATTCACTCTCCTCCCTAAGCCTGTCAGGAAAGTGCTTCAGCAGCCTTGCTCTCTCTGTCTTGGTTGTGGGAAAAGCTGAATTAAGTTTGCAAAGAATGAGACTTGTCATCTGTGTCTCTCTCAGTTCTCCACATTCTGCTCCTTGATATGTTGGCCCAGTCTCTTCAAGACAAAAAAGCTGACAGAAGTAGTCAGCTTTGCATCACTGTGACAAAAATACCTGAAAAGAACAATTTGGAGGAGAGGAGGTCTTTCATGTTTTCAGAGCATGGTCAGCTGGCTCCATTGCTCTGGCCCTGAAGTGAGACAGAATATCTTGGCAGAAGGGCAGGGTGGAAGAAAGCTGCTCAGCTTATAGCAGACAGGGAGCAGAGAGAAACAGGGAGGGGCATGGGCTGATATATAGTCCCCAAGGCCACGCCCCTGCGGCCTACCTCCTCCAGTCATGGTCCCCTGCCTGTAACCACCACCCAGTAGTTCATTGAAATTATTAATCCATCAAATGGATTAATCCACTGATGAAGTTAGAGCCCTCCTGATCCAATCATTTCACCTCCAAATATTGCTGTGTGACCTAACACATGAGTTTTCGGGGGGCATTCCAGATCCAAGCCATAACAACGTTCCTCTTCCTGTATGGGGCACCATATTTTCTCTACACTGAGACTTGTCCTTATCCCAAGACCCTTGGCTTCATTTCCAAAATGTTCTCTCCAAATATTTGAGTCCACCCAAAGTCACTAAGATCCTGCCAGCAAAACCTATATCAGCACATTTTATACCTTTCCACAGTTAAAAAGGGGAGGGGGAGGGTCTTAGGGAAAACTTAGTTAAGTGATAGAGATCAAAGCAGAGCTCTTGTCATTCAGGTGGAAGAGGCAAATGAAGCCCCTTGGTCATCCAAGATGAGCCTCGGTTCAGGTCGCCTCTTTGGAATTCCACTACTTCTTTTGAACACTGTGGAAAATCAGGGAAAATAGATAGGGTTTCTGCCTATCTATCTGGGACTCCCACCTGCCCCTGGGTTCTGATTTCTAGCCCTTGCCCACTCTGCTGAAGACCCCGAACTTCTCCATTTTGCTTATGTCTTGGAGAGTCCCATTGAATTGCCATTCTTCCCACTGAGATGGGAATACTGAGACGGCAATACTCCCTTCGGCAGGAGAGTATTGCTCTCACCTGTTTGCCCTGGTCCTGGATTTCTGTCCTTCATGGACTCTTATTGGTCACACACCTCTCATTATAGCACTCCAAGCACAAGGTATATTTTACACAGTTTTTAAAGTGCTTTTCATGCAATTGTAATTTCACAGCTCATTTTCCATCTTGGATGTTTCACAAGAGCTACACTGCTTCTTCCCACACCCAAGTGCCAAGAGAAGAGTGCAGACTTAGAGCACTTGCATGCTCTAAAGTAACATGTCATTCCTATCTGGGGTTCCTTGGAGCAAATGGCTATGTGTTTGTAAATACCGTCGTTGAACTCTTTAAAAAAAATGTGTGGTATTGTGAATAGTCATGTCTATGCAAGCTTGAAATAGTCATTTCTACCTTGCAACGTGAAGTTCTATAGTCTTCTTAAAGTAGGGATAAGTGGCTTAACAGGTGTTTTCTTGCCCCACATCCTCTGAGCCACTTTAAGGCAGGAATTAACTGAGCCAAAAGAATACTTCAGCATCTCTCTATTATTGTAGTGCTTGGTTGCTCTAAGAACGAGGCAGAACTGATTCTTCTGGTCCTTTCAAGGCCAATACAAATAGAAACCTTGAGCCCTGGCTAGAGCACCTGCCCTGGGAAGGCTTCTCTCCATCCAGTTTCTCTGTGGCACCTGAAAGGCCCTAGACATGGGGAAAAGCATTTCCTATTCATCTGTTGCCTCAACAAACATGTGTGGAGCCATTTCTGTGCCAGATACTAAGCTTGGGCACTTGGTGATGAATAAAACATACAGAGGGTATTGCCAGCCTCACACAGAAGGCTGAAGAGTTAAGGGGAGCCCTTATCTTAGAAATATATAAGAAACTGGGATACTAGAGGCACAAAGAGAAGAATGAAGCTGATTTAATTGTGTCTCTTCTTGGCCTCTGTATCTCTTCTTCCTGGTCTTCTCAGCCTCACTTTTCTCCAATTAACAGCAACATAATAAGTTTTGTTTCAATTAATATTTCCTTAGCCCCAACCTGATATCTCTACAAAAAAAAAAGCAGCAGTCAGTCCTTTCATGAATTACAAAGACTTTTGATCACTGGATCAAAAGCATTCATGATTTTTTTGTTTTGCTTGTTTTTCTTACCCAGGCAGTTCAAAGTTCCCAACTAAAAGTAGATATACTCTTCAATCCTAACACATTTTTTTTCTCCATCCATGAAACTGAAAGTAACAGAAGAGTATTTATCACATTTCTCCCTTTTATCACTTATCTTATCTTGATTATCATTTCCTAGTTAAGCAGGGAGCTCCTTGAGGAAGGAAAGCAGAAAACTCATAGTTATCATGAAAGATAGTGAGCTAGATGGTTGGTGGGAATCTTCTCCTGTGTGTGGACAAGTTTCATGTATTATTAGACCATATCCAACAATGCTTGGCCTGCCTGTTAATACACCTAAAACAAATGTTTTAGGAATTAATGAGGCTTGCCTTCTAACTGGAAAATCATCATATATCTCAGCGTATGTGTATTGCGACCTGGGTTCATGTAAATTCTTGTTGTTACTTGAAACAATACCTTATATGATGGAGAGCTTTCTAATTTCCATGCACGTCCTTAAAGAGAGACACATATATAGACACAAAAGTCCCTAAAACATGTAATGTGCTGGGTTACGTTTTAAAACAAACAGAGGCATATTAAGAGAACTCTGTGAGCTAGGTAACACCATCTCCTTTTCTGGTCCAAAGTCACACAGCTCAAGTTTAGGATTTGTGTTCATGTTGCATGAGTTAAGGGCCTGCCAGGTGCTGGGTACACCACTGCCCACTGTCCATGTGTTTTTAATTTAACCTTACAATGATTCTGCAGAGTCTGCTTCATGTTGTGATTGGGGATACTATGAAATTGAGTTCTGGAGATAAATGAGCTTTATGTAAGGCTATGAATTTTCACATGGAAGGCTTCTTTTCCAGTAGCATCCACAACAGCTCAAGCAGCTAGTACTGGACCTGGAAGACTGATCCTCTGGGATAAATCCCAAAAATATACCCAATAAACCTGAAAAGAAGAAATTCTTTTTCTTTCCAAATTTTCACTTTGGTATGGTGCTCAATAGCACAATAGTGATTAAACGTCCTATCTTGTTAAATTCTGCATTAAGCCTAAACTATCAAATTGGCAATGATATATGAAGTGCAATAGGAAAGGCAGAAACTCATATCCATTCTTAACCCTTTCAGTAGCTGATGGGGGTGAAGATGGAGAGAAATAGACTGATAGGGCCCATATTCTCAACTCCCAGATGGTTCTTCACAGGTCCAATTTTACTACAAGACCTTATTGTGCAGAAGATGTATGTCTTTTCTACCTAGAAAACATGCTCAGTTTTGCTTGTTTGTTTGTTTGTTTGTTTGTTTACATTTACCACATTGGAGGCAAATATAGCATGGTAAAAAACAAAATCAAGTTTATTTTTTAAAAAATCAGTGCCTAAGTGTCCATCAACAGATGAATGGATCACAAAATTGCAGTATATTCACGCAATGGACTTTTACTCATTTTACTCAGTCATAAAGAAGAACAAAATTATGTTCTTTGCAGGAAAATGGATGAAACTTGAGAATATTATTGTAAGTGAGATTAGCCAGTCTCAAAAAATGGAATAATTGTATATTTTCTCTCATATGTGGAAGCTAGATAAAAATTGAGAAACAAGGGTAACCTCAGAGAGACAAGCAGAGACTACAGTGGAGTGATGGGGGGGGGGTTTAGGGGAGGGAGGAAGGGGGATAGAAATATAAAGAAGGTAACAGTTTAAGTAATGCTGTGTACACATATGTTAAACTATTAATTTCAACCTCAAAGACATCTACGAGGAAGGGGAGAGGGGGGCAGGACCCAAAGGGAGGTGCTTCATGAGTTGTGTGGCAACACAACATGCCTCAGTATGCTGTATAATTTCAATGCACCAATATAAAAACAAGTTTTAAAAAATCAGTAAGATGTTTCTGACAACACAATGTTAAAAGATGATATACCTGAGCATGCTCTGTGGAAGATGACTTTCCTCCTGTCTTAGGGGGACTTCAGTTCCAGCACTTGTGTGGGGAGCAATGCCCCGAGAGCACAGGAGTAACAGAACACAGCATGGAGCTTGGGAGGCTGCCCACTAAATGCGACTCGGTAAATTAAAGGCATAAGTAATTTTAATGACAGCCGAAGAGAAACTAACCTTCAAAGGTTTGGAAATTTTAAGTTTAACTTGAGGGAATTGCAGAAGCTATGCTTTCTACTCTTTTCGTTTTAAAAGCCACATCTGAAAAATATTATACAATATGCACATGTGGAATAAAATTCACTGAATCTGTAATTTGGAAGCAAAATATAGCTTACAAATTAGCCTAACATCAGCCTGCTATTGATATTATTCACAGAACTATCTTGGCCCCAAAAAAGCCATCTTAGAATTTCTAGATACTTCCCAAGGGTAGAACTTTGCTGGTCAGTAACAGCTGCCCCAGGGGAATCTATACACTAGGACACTGAGTTCAGATGTGTGAGGTGGAGAGGGCTCGTGACTATTCAGTGACTGCGTGTGTTTCCCACCTCTCTTTTCTTTGGGTTGACCAGTTCTCACAGCAGGGATGCTATGTAATGAGCAAAATAATCTCTAAACATAACTTAAGCCCTTATGGAGATGCATGATTTCATTAGACCACGTAGATCTCATGGAGCAGTGGTCTATTCATTTACTCAATTACTCCCAAAGGGGTGTGCAAAGTTGATGAACCTCCTTACTTACACTTTGCGAGCAACTCATTGACCAGACAAGCTCTGGCCTGTATCCAGGAGATTAACTCCGGAGTGGTGGTGTTCTACTGTATTTGAAAGCTACTATAATAGATTTGACCATTGTAGACTTTAATATTTCATATTTTAAGTACATTTTGCCAGCTACTTCCATATTGGTCTGTTCCAGTGACTCAGACTAATTGAGCTATACATTGTTCATTCAACAAGTATTTTCTAATGCTGACTGTTCTGGGCTGGGCCACACTGAACATGGAGCTGAAGGACCAGTAAAGATGCTTGATAAAATAGTCATGATATATTTACCCATTAAGAAGTAGTTATGTGATCATTTTAATTCCAACTTAGACTAAGAAATGTTCTACCCAATGTCTTGATATATATTCACTTGCAAGAGGAGTGACCCCAGGGAATAAGAGGAGATGGTATCACCAACTCTTTCATCTACATAGGATGAGTTGCAGAGCTCAGCCCCACCTCTGTGTGGAAGAAAAAGTTGGTGCAAAACTGGTGGTGTGGCCAGTCCCTGGACATCAGGAAGTAAACCTGCAGGAGTGCACTCCCCAGTCTTCAGCTGGCCAGACTGAAGCCACCCATCAGAGACAGTAATAAAGAGAATAGGTTTTGATGTTTCATATATCATCTGTTTGGTTGTCTGTCTGCTGCCTACAGACCATGCAACCTTGAGCAAACTCTTTTTATTTATTGTAATAATTCGTGCTTTGTATGTATACATCTTTGTTAGGTACAAATTGATAAAGACAAATGTGCACACATTTCTCATCTGACCCCTTCCCCAATTCCCACCCCGCTCCCTCGCTCTCCCTCCCTCTCAAGTTCAGTTCAGTGAGTGACCTTGATATAATTGTGTAAGTACATCATGTGCCTTAGTATGCCCCCCCCTCCATCCCCTTCAGTTAGATCAACTTCTTTGTTTATCGAGGGTCTCTACTTTTTCATCTGGGGGCCCTCTTATGCCCCACCTTCTCCCTAACATCCGCATATTAGGGAGAACATATGCTTCTTTACTTTTTGTGACTGGCTAATCTCACTTAACATAATGTTTTCCAGTTACATCCATTTCCTGCAAATAACATGATTTTGTTCTTCTTTATGGCTGAGTAAAATTCCATTGTGTACATATCCCATAGTTTTGTAATCCATTCATCTGCCAATGGACATCTTGGCTGCTTCCATAGTTTGGCTATTGTGAATTGTGCAGCTATAAACATAGATACACATAGGTCGGTCTGATAGTAGTTTGGTTTCCATTCTTTTGGGTAGATACCCAGAAGTGGTATTGCTGGGTCATAAGGTAGGTTTATTCCCATTCGTCTGAGAATCCTCCACACTGTTTTCCAAAGTGGTTGCACAAGTTTGCAATCCCACCAACAATGTATTAGGGTTCCCACTTCTCCACACCCTCCCAACTTCTCTTCACTGCCCTTTCTTGGTAATTTCCCCTACTGGGGCAGATACAGCACTTAGTTCAGTGGCTGGTCAGAGAAAACATCCCCAAAATGATGGTGCTATTGTCAGTCACTTCCATCTTTTTGGTCCATCATGAACATCTGTGTGCATGCACGAGTTCATGTGGACACACCATGAAAAGCTCTCCTACACACTCATTGAGTGTAGAAAGGCCCCTACTTCCTCAGTATGATTGCTTGATTCTCTGTGGCTCTCCAAGCACACTCAATGGGTGTGCTGACTGACTGGATTTTAAACATAGTTAATATTTACAGTCTGGTCTGGGAACAGAGCTGGGGAGATGCCTGGAAAACTCCTTAGTGGCAAGTGTTGTTCACTAGGCAGCGGGACAATAGGGCTTGAAATAGATGTCCACTTCATTGTGGGATGATGCGTCCCCCCAGCTTTTCTTGTCAGTGCTTCCTGGATGGAGATTTTTTTTAAAGATGACATATTATCTCATTCTTATCAGAGCCTCTGTTTTTCAAATACAGAATGCCATCTCATGTTACCCATGCTATTGTAATTGCTTTCTGCACCTGGTTTCCAGACGGTTCCTTTTAGCTGGTTACACTCAATGATTTGTTTAAGGTCTTATTGATTGGATGGGGAAGGACAAGCATTGCTATCAAATGCCATTGACTCTGCAGGAAAGGAGAAGGGAGATTCAGAATGTCTTAAAATAATCCTCTTCTTGGGTAAAAGTGCAGGTGGCAGAGATGACCACTCTCTTGTGTTTGGAGGCAGAAGGAAGTGCATTTATGAATCCTGAAGTTAATCCTTAAATTTCACTGGAATCAAAAGAGTTTATCTTCTTGATTAACAAGTGGCTAGAAGAACAAAGAAAGAAACTTTTAGACCTTCTTTTCCCTCATTTGCTTGAGTTACGAACACCCAAGTTAAATGATAAATAAGCACAAAGAGATGAAATTTGGATTTCCCATCACCAAAAGTTGACTGCCATAGGTTATTAAACTTAAGAATCGTTAAAAGACGAGTTACCTATTTTATATTATTTAGTCCCCAAAAACCCTTTCACATGAACCTATTATAGTGATTAAAAACACAGTCCTTGGAAGTAACTATTTTCTTCAAATATATAAATAGCCCTTGGGCCACTCAGTCATTCATACTCTAGCATGAACTAAAGCTAACTATATGTATAAGGAGAAAGTAAAAAAAAAAATAGTTTGGCACTATCTCCCACAAAAGTAGACTAGATGTGCCACCACAGTGGAGAGTTCTCAAGTATCTGAGCTACCTTGTGTACTATAAGCTTCAACTCTGCTACTCTGGTTTTTCTCAAGGGAAGGTTATTAGAGCTCACTCTTCAGCATTAGTATGAGAATCAGCCTAAAAAGATGCTAGACCTTTCCTAGCATAAGGATTCCTACATATAGGATTGCTGCAGAGCAGCAAACTCTAAATTATATTCCATGGCATGTGTGTGTTCAAAGCATTGTTAATAGGTATAGCACAGCAGAGTGTTCTGTGCCCAACCCACTTGTGAAACACTGGGTTAAACGAAGAATCTTGAATTTGCTAGCTGTTTGTAAGTCATCAGCATATCCTGCAATTTTCTCCTTCTTCATTAAACCTATTTGCCAAGAAGCATCTTTAGAGGCAGGATAGCACAAATCCCTGTTCCACCATTTACTTGCTGTTTGGTTCAATATCCTCATCTGTAAAGTGGGGGAAGTGATAGTATCTACTCTCAGGTTTTTGAGGCAGTTAAAAACTCAACCCTATATAGTATTTAGAGACCTGAGTGTACTTGGTGAGTTCTCTTTGGCGGTTGGTATTATGGTTATTATAACTTTTGAAACTGTAAGTCTGGGTATCTTTTTAAATGGTGCTAAGCTCCTACTAACAATTCCCATGAGAATTAGTCTTTTCAGGACTAAGTGTTGTTTTTTTTAAAACAATTATGGGAATTTTTTTCTTTCTTTAGCACATACAGAATTAGAACAAAATTAGGAAAAAATAATTTAAAAAGCAGAAAGTATACTAAATTATGGAATTCCATTGCATCAGAAATTACTAGTACTAAGTTGCATTATAAATATAGAAAAAAGGAGTCAAATAGGAATTTGAACATAACATTTAGGGAACATTGAGGGATAGCCCTTTAAGGCTCAGCATATATCGCTATAGTATTTTGACTAAAATTCTTTTGGAAAGATATCAAGGGGTGGTATAGCTGGGTCATATGGTGGTTCCATTCCTAGTCTTTTGAGGAAACTCCATGCTGATCTCCAGAATGGCTTTCTTAATTTGCAATCCCACCGACAGTGAATAATTGTTTTATTTTCTGTACATACTCACCAGCATTTATTGTGATTTGTATTCCTTATGATTGCCATTCTAACTGAAGGTAGATGGTATCTCAGCATAGTTTTGATTTGCATTTCCCTGAATTGCTTGAGATGTTGAACATTTTTTCCTGTATTTGTTGGCACTACCAATCTCACTACCAGAGGGAAGAGAAGGGCAATCCCACCAAGTACTGTGTACATGTATGTTTGTATGACTTTGAATCTCACTATGATGTATAATTACAATGCACCAATAACTTTCTAAGAAAAGAAATAACAAAACAAACTGATATTTAAAAAATAAAAAAAGACAATTAAAAAACCACAGAGCTATACTATAAATTATGGGAGAGAAAGATGGGAGCCCAGTGAGACCTGGGCCCTGACCTTGTCACTCTCTGTGACCTTGAGCAAGTTACCCCAGGCCCAAACCTGGTTCTTCATCTGTGAAACCAGAAAACTATCTGCAATTATTGTCCAACAGTGGTGAAGTGTGCTGAGATTTAGAAAGCAGTACAGAGATGATGATGGACTCTCTAATCTAGAGCTCTTCCCTCCCTCTGCCTCTGCCTTGGGCAGCTAGGATCTTCCTTATGTAACATGCTCAGTAAAAGGAGGGCAGGAAAGTAAAAATATTACCCTGCCAATGTAACTGTGCTGAGTTTTGGGGATGGAAGAATAAAGAGTAAGGGGACATGGAGGGAAACAGGAAGGCACAGACCACACGTAAAATGAAGATTGATTCCTCTGGCCCCAGGGCCTTCATCTATATTCAGTCCTCTCGGTTGCTGCAGGGGCTAGGGCTGGGTCTGGGGTTGAAAAAGAGGCCTCGGGGGTGAGGCTGGAGGGGGACACATCCATCAGCAATGCTCAGAGCATTTAATTTCCCAGATACTGTCATTAAACAGATTTTGGCTGCAGCCTGGCAGCCCTCACAGGCATTTGTTAGAAGAAAATTACAAGTAGGTGATTTGCCTGAGGTAATCACCAGCCTAGGTTCTGGATTCTTAATGGCATTTAGACCTTTTGCCTTTTTTTTTACAATTGCTTGTTAGAAAATTTATTTTCCAGCCAATGTATGCCATCAGATGGAGGGGGTTCAGGGTAAAATAAAAAGAAAGGGGGCAAACACTTACTGGGTTACTGAAGCCTATACTGGTGCCCGAGGAAATTGAAATGAGGTGGGGGCAATCTTGGGACAAAATTCTGGGGATTGAATAATGGAAAGAGAGAGATTCTGGTTGTAAGGAAGGAAGCTTTACTGGAAGATCCTGGCCATTTCCTGCTGAGAATAGCATCCTTTCATA
Source organism: Graphiurus murinus (assembly GCA_004027655.1). Lineage (NCBI taxonomy): Eukaryota > Metazoa > Chordata > Mammalia > Rodentia > Gliridae > Graphiurus > Graphiurus murinus. The sequence continues at coordinate 87,270 of PVLC010002572.1, forward strand.
AATTAAGGTTTTATCTTTTGTGCAGCATCTAGCCGGGGGTGGGGCAGGGACATGGCAGGGATCTGAGGCTGGAAGCTAAGTATAGACTGCAGAGCTGCTTTTCCCAGACTCAGGGAACCTTCAAGCACTCAGAGAGTCACGAAGAAATGATCACTCTGTTCCTTGAAGTATAAAACTGGTTTTATTTTTAGACATTACGGTGTTTTGTTTGTTTTTCTTTTTTCTTTCTTTTTTTAATCTACCGACTGTCATCTTCAGAGGCAGCCATGGAAAACAGAATCACTCAGACAAGGGAAGCACAGGCAGGGACTTGGGAAAGGGTCAGTCAGAGGTGCTTCAACCTCAGTACTCCTGATACCTGAGGTTGGGTACTTCATCCTCCCTGGCTTCTGCCCTCCAGATGCCAGCAGCACCCCCACCTCTAGTTGGGATAACCATATAGTACTCCTTGGGAGGCAAGAGTTCCCAAGTTGTCACCACTGGTCTAACTTCAAAGGCAAGGACTTTCTGTCCTCAGTGGAATGCAAAATGAAGATAGGAAACACCCCCTTTCTTGCGGCTCCCACTCTTTCTCTCTAGTTGCCAGTTGTGCTCCCAGCCTCTTGGTCTGCTTGTGTCCTCTTTCCTTCCAGGTGTCCTGTGCTGCTGCCCATGGGGGCACTGTTCCCCTGCTTGCTTACATCATATGAAATGTGTTCTATATTCCTCCAGAAGATACAGCAAGTATGGTGTGCACTGTTCTTGTCAGGAAATGTTTGCATTGTATTTACCCAAATATGTTTTCTTTAAGTAAAAGTTTGCCAAATGTGCTGCTTCAGCAGGAGAAAACACATTTCCACTCGGTGTTTCCATTTGGCTTTGTTTACATGTGTTTCTTAAAGGCAGTGCCAGGAGGACACATTCATCCTGAGGTCTCTGTGATTCTATTTTGTGGTATAGCATTAGTTTTCTTTCACATCTTCCCAGTATGTAGGGTCTCAGAAAGAGAGCAGGGATATGTATTTTGCCAGCAGGAAGACTTTGCGTTGAAGCTCCTATATATCCTGTATGGTGGGGTAACCTGTACTGAGTGGGCACAGACTCCCATCTGTAGCCTTGCAAGCCTCTTGCAGCTGCATGTGGTGCGTCCCCATACAAGGGAGAGAGGTGTTCTTTCTAGGAAAGAGGAGATAAACCATGAGATCAAGGCCAGGACTGTTGGGCAACATTCTTAGATCTAAATGTTTAACAAGATTTAAGTTTAGAATTTGGAAGTGGAATGTAGCTGGAACCAGCAGTATTTAGAAGAGCAATTGTTCCAGTACACATCTCCAAAGACCATATCGCTCTTCCTTTAGTGTCCTTGGTGGCTCCTGCAGAATGAGTCCAGCTTCCTTGGCCTGGAACACAGGGCTCCTGTGATTTGCCCCTCATCATCAATCTTCCCTTTGGCCATGCTTCCTCACTGTCTGGTTCCTGATGCCTTTGGCTATTTCTGCCATCGCCTGAAATGCCCCTCCCCTCTCTTCTGCCTGGGAAATTCCTACTTATTCTTTACCTAATCCAAATATCTCTTTAGTACTACCTTTCTGCCTAATGCTACAGCATATCCTGGTGGTTTTTTTTTTCCATGATATATTGACATACTTTGTTTATGTTCCTTTCCAAATGTCTAATAGTTGGTACAAAAGTAGACATTCCCTAGAGGGGAGGGGAAAGAGGAGGTTTGAGGAAGGAAACAGAACAGATAACGTGCTGTTCACATATGAAGGTATCACTATCCATCTCACCAGCTTGTATGGGAAAGGAGGGAGGATGCGAGTAGCAGGGTGGAGTGCAGAAGAAAGCACACGGAGAGATGTTGTGTGCTAATATGAATGTATCACTTTGAATCTTACTACAGTGTACAATTACAATTCCTGGTTAAAATTCTAAAAAAAGAAAGGAAGAAACAAACAACAAAGTACACATTCTCTAACTATAATTAAGTGGATTAAAGCATAATCCCAATCCCACAGAGGTCATTTAGGATTTGCCATTCTGTAGAAAAAAAAAATTAAATTGATTCAGTGAAGTTCTAAGTTTCAAGAGCTGCCTAGAAAGTTCCCCACTGGATGTTTTTCCTAGGGAAGGTCTTGTCAATCCTAAATTCAGATACAAGCACAAGGGCTCTCTGCTGGAGTGGAGCACAGGATCTTTATCCTGCTGGACACCTGTGGTCTGCTCATCTTGATTTCAGTCCGATGTCACTCATGTCCCTGACCCACTTTGATGGTGGTCATTCTGACTCATTATCACCTTTAAGAAAGTCAGGTTGTGCCTTCGGAGGCTCCAGGCTCCGTGGACTCTCTCCGTAGGAAGTAGGTCATTAGATTGAAGATTAGGCTAACACTCAGCCAGGTTTTTTAAAAGCTGTCGTAGAAGATGAATGTGAAATAGAGGTTTTTAGACCTTGATTAGTGCCGGCAGCCAAGTGCAGCATCCGCAACAGAAGTGCTTACTATTGCCTGGAGCTCAGCCACTGTTTCCCCTCGACTTCAAGCCGGTTAATTGTTAAGTCATATTCACTTAGAAGATGGAGAATTTCGGATTTTTTTTTCCTCTGTCTCATTTATTTTCCTCCCTTTCCCTTCCCTCTTAAGTCATTTTGGGGAAGGTTTCTTAATTTTCAGAGGGAAAAAAATCCCGCGATCCAAAAATAAAACTAATTATAATGGCAAATTGACCAAAATGAGAAAAATTATAAATAATCTGTGGGCTGAAATTTTTCCAAAAGCTGGGAATAAACAAAATGTCTCTTAAAGTGCCTGGTTGGAAGAGGTTGATAAAAGAATCTCAATCAGCTATTGAAGTCTTTTTTTTTTTTTTTAAGTCTGTGATATCTGACTTTAGAAGGAGAAATGGCAAAATTTTTAAGAATGTAAAATAAAACAATAATAGAATTTCATGAACTTTTGTAGATTTTGGAGATTGAGAGAAAGCATATTCATAGTAAAATAACTGGTGAGTCTGTAGGTTTGCTTTCAAAAATAGCATTCTTTGATCAATATCCTCTCCTTTACATGAAATTGCTTCAGTTGGACAACTGGAATTTATTTTCTTGAAATTTGTCTCATTCACATAAGGCAATTAAAAATCAAAATTAGCATGAAAAAATATTTATAATTCCAAGTGTTTGAAGGGGAATGGGCAAGTTCCATGAGAAAAGGAAAGAGACATGGACAATGCCAATCAGGTGTATGCAGAGGGTTCCGTCTCTCTTCAGAATGATTTGACTTTTCCTGGGCACTATCTGATATCAAAAGCCCAGCAACTGATCCAGATGTGATCCTTTTCACAGGATTTTTTCAGTAAATGTGCAGCCTTAAAAGATAAAAGACCGCCAAGCATGGTGCCCACACACCTGTAATCCCAGTATTCTAGAGACTGAGACAAGAGGATCACAGGTCCCAGGACAGCCTCAGCAACCTAGTGAAACCCTGTTTCAAAACAAAAAAACAAAAATGGGAAGGAACATAGCTCAAAGGTACAATGCCCCTGGGTTCAATCCCCAGTACCACAGAAACAAAACAAAATAAAACAGAAGATAAAAGACTGCCAAAATTGTGGAAGTTTTCGCAATGTGTTTCTGTCCCAATTCTTTCTCCATTGGAAAGCATTGTGGGAACATTTCTATGTATAAAGTAAAGAGTTATGGAGAATGTATCTATAGATACTGAATGTTTGCAGCATACAAATAGTTAGATTTGACTCGAGCAAGGTTCAAGAAAGATATCCTCTTCCATGTGAAAAGAAGAACACAGACTAGGTCAGAAAGGATTAGTAGTAGTAATAATAATACTAATGATAGTTGTCATTATGCTTGCCTTTGTGTTTTCAGTGCCAGGACACATATGTTTGCACATCATATCATCCCATTTTCACAATCCTTTAGGATAGAGTACTGTCCTTATTCCTGTTTTAGGGTTAAAACAAGTGAGGCCCAGAGAAGTTAAGTAACGCCTAAACCACATGACTAGTAAGTGCAGAGCCAAGTTCTGAAGGTAGAAGTTCAGGTCCAATTGCTTCTCAAGGAAGTTGTCTTAGTCCCTTCAGGATATATAACAAAATACATTAGATTATTTTAAAACTAAAACATAAAAGTGGCAGGGGGTGTATTTATGTAAACAACATAAATTTATTACTCATCATTCTGGAGGCTAAGAAACCAAGATTCAGGAGCTAGCAAATTCAGTGTCTAATGAGAGCTGCTGTCTGCTTTATAGAGGTCTTCTTCTTTCTGCATCTTTACATAGCAGAAAAGATTAACAAACTCTCTCTGGACTCTTTCATAACAGCAGCAATCCCATCCCAACCACTTCCCAAGAGCCCCATCTCTTCAGACTATTGTATTGGGGATTAGGTTTCAATGTATGAATTTTGGGAGGACACAAACATTCAGACCATAGCAGACCTTGTCATTGATGGTCTATAATGTGTACATAGAGGCTCACAAAGAAGGTTTTCGGTGTATAGAAAATAGAGTGCATCATAGAAGATTCAAAAAGGACTTCCTAAACAAGATGACATTTCAGGAGAGGCAAGATAACAGTCAGTTTAACAGCAGAAAATAAAATCAGCAGTAGAAACAATGTGAAAAATTCGCTTAGGAGAATGATTTAATATGGATATGTTTTATGCCAGATTTTTAATGCATAAAACCATAGTGATCTATTGAGATTCACTAAAATATGTGCACATATATATGCATGAATTTCATTATGTAGATATGTAAATTTATGTATCAGGTAAGAGATTATGTTTTAGAATATAAACTAGAAACCTTGTTAAATTTTGAAGATCCATATAATTTTGGACATTGTGACAGTTGTTTTCAATATCCACAAATCAGCTGAATGAGAAAATATAAACTCTTTGGAGATATATGAGATCAGCCTCTTTCTCTCTCTCTCTCTTTAGAGGTAGCGTCAGGCGATAGTTGCCTGCACTGGGCAATGGTCCAGGAGTCCAATCAATACAAATCTCATTCAGAGATGAGTGACTTGTTTCATTCTCTCAGTCATTCATTTTCATGGACTCATTTATTATTTTATTCAACAAATATTTTTGAGTGGGTCCCGGGCCCTATAGGTTGGCCTTTAGGTGGCTTGGCCAAGAAACATGTTATTAAGAGCAGAAAAGGCAAGCATTGCTGGGACCTGCAGGCCAGGCTACAGGGATGAATTCTAAGGCTGACCCTTGGAGGGAAAAACTATTAGACATCAGTCTGGACTAGAATACCAAAAGGGAAAACCCATCCTGGTTTAGGCCACTGTTGATGTCAAAGAGATGAACTTTTTTATACCCCACTGAGAGCTCCCATTAGTGATACATATAGTGGATTTAAGACAGTAAATTCCAATGTTGGCTGGAGACTTGTTAATGACAGGGGCTAGGACTAGAAACAGGCTGGAAAAGGTTAGATAGATTGTTCTCATTGCATACACATTGGCCTTTGGTTTCAGAAAAGGACCCCCATTCTGATGAAAGCTTTGGATTTCAGTTACTCATCCATCCATCCACATGAGTATAACATCCATCCCAGAGCATGGAGATGTGAGATAGAACTCGTTGAGCACCAGGGAACAGAGTTTGCTGCAGAAAAACTCAATCGATGCTGGGTTTGTAGCAACCCACTTGGGTCAGCAGTAGCTTCATGTCCACAGTGTCTGGGCCTACTTCGTTCTAGGCACTGGATGTTCATATCTGATTCTCACAGCAGCCCAGCAAGGTTGATGTCATTATCTCATTTTACAGATGAAGAGACTGAGCCTTACTAGTAAGTGGCAGAGCCAGATTTCAAACTCAGAGCTTTCTGACTCCCAGGTGTACAATTTTCCTGTTTTACTAGGCTGCTTCTCTTGAGCTAATGAAAGCTCCAACCATAGGCCAGATTGGTTTCAGAAGGTAACGGGGATGGCCTTCAATCTCAAGGGTTTCCAGTCTGCATCTGAGTAGCACTAGAAAAGGCAGAGTCTTGGACATGGTGCTAACTCCATGAATAGAAGTGAATAATAGAATAATAAATACAAGTGAATAACTTCAGTAATAGAAGTGAATGATTGTCCTAGTTGATATTAACTAGTGCTGGATTCCATGGAGCAAGTAGTGGCATCCAACAGAAAGAGTTACATTCCGTGCCATCTAGGATTTTCCAATGAAAGGCATACACTTACTTGTTTAAATATTGAGCCATGGAAGCCGGGCGTGATGGTGCACGCTTGTAATCCCAGCATTTGGGAGGCTGAGACCAGAGGATTCGGGTTTGCGGCCAGCCTCAGCTACCTAGTGAGGCATTCCACAACTTAGTGAGACCTGGTTTCAAAATAAAGAATAAAAAATAGGGCTGGGGGTATAGCTCGGAGGTAGAATGCCCCTGAGTTCAATCCCCAGTACCGCAAAAAAAAAAAAAATATTGAGCCATGAGAAGGAAAATTGCTAAATTTGTGCAAGTTATCTTTATGAATATTAAATTCATATAAGTCCCCTGAACCAATTGCAGAATAAAGTACTTCATGTTAGCGCAGGTGTTGGCTAACTGAATGAATGAAGGCATGCATGCTCACTCTTATAGATTAACTCTCTTGCTGCAGGCAAACCAACAGAAAATATTTCCCCCCCCTTACCCCTTAAAGCAAGTCTACTTTGTTTTGTAGGAGGTAGCAATTTATAGACCTTTCTACACATTATTTTCTAAAACTCAAGTATTTTGGAGGAGCAGATGGAGTACCATACTGTATACACTAGTCATATATTTTGAAATGTATTTCTTTTTGAGCAATTTGGTGCTTCTTTATTTAGCAAAAGCCGTTGAAAGTTTTAAGAGCAACAATGCAAAGAACATGAGTAGCTGAGATTCTACAGACCCTCAGGCATAATGCTAGTGCTTTTAAATTCTGTTCTGCAGACCCTGGCTCTGATACCTGTGACCTCCCACTCCTAGAGACCATGATCCACTTTCTCATAGAGGAGAGAGCTGAGCCTTGTTATCTGTAATTTTTGTAAATCCTCTGGGTGATCCTTACATGCACCAGGTTTTAGAACCAATCTTCAATACCTATATCTGAGTACTACTCTCTCAGTGCCTCAGTTTCCTCACACACATATTTTTATCTAAATAAGACAGGCATGGTGGCACACTCCTGCTATCCCAGTATTTGGGAGGCTGAGACAGGAGGATCCCAAGTTTGAGGCCAACCTCAGCAGCTTAGTGAGGCCATCAGTGACTTAGTGAAACTTTTTTTTTTCCAAAATAATAACAAAATAGAGCTGGTGGTATAGCTCAGAAAATGAGATATACTGGATTCAATATACTGGATTCAATCTCCAGTACCAAAATAATAATAATGATGATGATGATGATGGTGATGATGATGATGATGATAATAATAATAATAGTAATTAGAGAAGCAAATAAAAGGAAATTCTGTCCCTTCTATATTTTCTAAGAGTTGTGGGGGAGCAGTTGGTATTAGATAGCTCTTATACTGCCAGGAAATTTGACTCATATATCTCATTTAATCTTCACAAGAAATCAACACTGTTTGAAGAATTAGCTGGCCCTCAGATAAGGAGTTGCATATGCTTCTCAGTTCAGAGATTCTTATCATCATAACACCATGCAAGAACCTGCTTTTATCTTGTTATTGTTCCCCCCACCCAATCTGCTCCCTCCAAAGAGCCCCACCAAAATATGCTGAAAGCAAAACAGGCATATGTCTTCATAAAATATGTGTGTGTGTGTGTTTTAGTTTATGTAAATGATAAATCTCTGTCATAGAAAAGGACTATTAAAAATGTTTCAACCAGGCATGTTGGCACACACCTGTAGTCCCAGTATTTGGGAGGCTGAGACAGGAAGATCACAGATTCAAGACCAGCCTCAACAACTTAACAAGACCCTCAGCGACATAGCAATACTCTGTTTCAAAATAGAAAAAATAAATAAAAAGGTCTGGAGGTGTATCTTGGGTAGATTGCCCCTGGGTTTAATCCCCATTTTCACACACACACAATAACACACAGTAGCAATGTTTCTTATTTTTTCGCTCAACCTTATATTTTCTGATGCATTGTTATTGCTGTGTAGACTTTCAACATTCACCTAGTGTTTAATTGTCTACATTCATTCCATTTTATTTTAATCTTGCCCAGTTGGTAGACACCCACAAACCTCCCACTCCTTGCCACCGCAAAGAATTGTTCAACTAACATCCTTATTTATGAGGCTTGAAGACCTGTGTAGAATTATTTCTGGGATGTGTGCCCAGAAGATGGATGCCAGGGTTATGTTATGTATACATACTTAATTTCATATTGATTTTCTGAATGGAAACAATGCACGAGAGTTCCCATCTCCCCACATCCCACTAATATTTGGTCCAAACTACCTTTGGCCATTCTGATGTCTGAGAGTAGCATTTCATTGTTTCAATCTTCATGCCCTGAATACTGGTGAGTGGACATGTTTTCACGTGCTTTCTATCCAGTTGGATTTCCCCTTCTGCAAATAGCCTTTTCATATCCTTTATCTACTTTTCTATTCTTTTTTTTTTATATTCTAGGTGCTAACAGCTTGTCAGTTTTAGATGCTGCAATAATTAACTCCCAATTTGTAATTTGATAATATATCACTAATGTCTTTTTAAACAAATATTCTTACTATTCCAAAGATATAAAAAAAACATTTTTTTACCTTAAGGTCAGTGATTCTAGTAGGATGATTTTATTTATTTATTTATTTATTTATTTATTTATTTATTTATTTATTTATTTATTGTGTGTGTGTGCTACTGGGAATAGAATCCAGGGGCACTCACTGTGCCTCTCAGCTACACTCCCAGACCGATTTTATTCTTTTATTTTGAAACAGGGTTTCACTAAGTTGCTTAGGCTGGTCATCAACCTGTGATCCTCCTGTCTCAGCCTCCCAAGTCCTGGGATTACAAGCATGCACCAACACTCCCAGCTTAGGATCTTTTTTAATAACTTCAACCTGTAGCTTCTATCAGTCAAATTTCACTGAGTTTTCCTTTCTAACCCCAAATTCTTGCAAAGTGTCTCAAACTACATTGCTACCAGGCTAGTCCAAATTATAGCTTTGGACTTCATTAAGCTAATTCCTAATGTACCCAAATGAAGTCATTTCACTCAAATAACACTGTAAACTAGGGCTTTCTCTGCCATGTCTCTGCCTTGTCTAGGAAGTAGAGGGCTGATATCAGAATTTTGTCTCTCTGCAGGTAGGGATGTCAAGAGGTAAAGAGCTCTGGGAAGCAGCTCCAGTACATGAAGGCAGTGTAAGAGAGGCTGGGAGATGAAGCTGGGGACTAGAGAAGGCTGAGCACAGGCCCCCTCCTGCAATTTAGCCCAAGCAGATGTTACCTTATTGGTTTTGTATATTACGTATATGTAAGATCTATTGGAAAAAGAATTCTACTGCTGGAGAGTCACTGTCTTAGAGAACTAGACTATTTAATATAAACTGATGTATTTTCATCTTTCAGCCTATGTCAAATTTATATAGTGCTTTACATTTTGAAAAACACATTATTTGAAATTATAAAACTCAGTAAGGTCAGAATATTTTAACAGCTGTGGCAAAATTTTCTCACAGTTAAAGTGCTGTGTGGCAGAATTTGTTCCAGCAGGGTGTCTGAAGGTCTGTGTATATCAGGAACGCGATAGAGATTGTCACCAGCTTGGGTAGAAGTTGGAACGAGGCAACCTCTAATCTCCCTGTTTGTGTGGAGACATTATGTCTGAAAATGATTACAGAGGAAAGTAAAATCAAAAGAATTATCTACACTAAGCCTTTCAGCTGATGGGGACAGGGAGGAAGGACTACGTACACTCACTGAACACCTGTTTTGCTTAGCCATTTTCCAGGTGCCTCACTTCATTGGTCCTTAGAGCTACACTGGGAGACAGTGGTTGCTGTATAGATCATAAAGGTGACAAAACTGGGCCTCATAAAGGTGACGTAGGAAAGCTTGTATTTGCTCTCTGTATTCTCCAACTCGAAACCTACTGCAGGGTGATGGTTTCTCATAAATTACCCTCTCAAGAACTTTATTGAAGCAGCTGCTGGTTTGGAAGGAAGTTCTTTATAAATAGTTCTGGCTCAGCCTGGGCATCATGTTGATACCTCAGACTTTTCCAAGCCTCTGGCCCCTACCTTCTGCTTGGGGGGCTAGCCACATCATCTGTCTCTCGCAGCTGCATTCATCCTCTTTATAGATGAGGTCATTTGCCATGATTCAGCGGGGAGCATCCTTCCCACTTTGATCTCTTGGACTGCCAATACAAAGCCCATGCTGTTTTTAGTTTGCCTCAGATAGGAAGGTTGGAAGGCAGCAGTGAGGCCTCTGGTTTACCTGCTGCAGTTCCCACTTGACTTTCTCTCTCCATTCATAAATTCTCTTTGTACTTCCAGCTGAAGAGGTTTGCAAGACTAAAAAGGTCTTCGCTCCTTGGATACACCTCTGGGATCCAAACAGGGTCTCACTGTGGTCTTAGCTTTGGTTATCTTTGTTTTCTCTCTTCCCATTAGAACCCCTTAACGTATGAAATCTCTCTTTCCTCTTCTTGACTTAAGTAAATGAATAAATATTTGGAATTACATGGCTGAGAACTTTTGTTTTGAATACATATATATTGACTCATGTCCTAAGCAAAACAGAACAGTTACCCAAAATATGTGCATTTAAGTTTAACCTTTTATCACTACAGCCAGATGTTTAAGAACATGATTTGTAAGCTGGGCACAGTGGTGTATGCTTGTAATCTCAGTTACTTAGAAGGCTGAGGCAGAAGGATTACAAGTTTGAGGCCGGCCTCAGCAATATAGTGAGAACCTGTCTCAAAATAAAAAAATAAAAAGGGCTAGAGATGCAGCTCACTTATAGATTCACCCCTGATTCAATCCCAGCATGGCAACAAATAAATAAGAAAGGAAGGAAGGAAGGAAGAGGAGAGAGAGAGAGAGAGAGAGAGAGAGAGAGAGAGAGAGAGAGAGAGAGAGAGAGAAAGTGTTTTGTTAAGTGGAAGCTAGAAAGAGAGAAGGAGGGAGGGTGGGAGGAAGGAAGGAAGGAAGGAAGGAAGGAAGGAAGGAAGGAAGGAAGGAAGGAAGGAAGGAAGGGAATTTTGTTAAGTGAAAGCTGTCTGCATTTTACAACTTGAACTGGGGGATGGGGGACTCTTGTATTTTATACCAGGGTAGTTTACTTGAATGTTTCTGATCATTTTAAATCAATGGAGAATAAAATGTACATTCATATAGTATCTTATGATTTATGAAATGCTCTCATTTTCCTGGTCTATTTTACCTTAATGACTGTGAGATAGATTTTATCATCCCTATCTCCCTAAACAAATTCAGATGCAAAGAGCCTTAAAATTTTAATAGAGCATTAGTTTAAAAAAAATGAATGCATAAGATTCAGCAGAGTCACTTAGTCCTAACACATACAAGGAAATCGTTTCTTTTGCCACAAACTGAATTGTTATCCAATTGGCTGATGCTCAGGTCAATGTCAGAGGGGCATGATTCATGAAATTAAGCAGGGTTTTATATTCACCAGTGAGGAGTCAGTCCTTTAGTTGGGAACTGGTTGGGTTTTTGTTGTTGTTGTTCTTCTCCTTCTCCTTTTTTTTTTTTTTTTTCCGGTACTGGGGATTGAACTCAGGGGCATTCTACCTCCGAGATATACCCCCAGCCCTATTTTTTAAATTTTTATTTTGAAACCGAGTCTCACTAAGTTGCGGAGTGCCTCACTAGGTAGCTGAGGCTGGCCGGGAACCCGGATCCTCCAGTCTCAGCCTCCCAAATGCTGGGATTACAAGCGTGCACCACCACACCCGGCTCCTTCTCCTTCTCCTTCTCCTTCTCCTTCTCCTTCTCCTTCTCCTTCTCCTTCTCCTTCTCCTCCTTCTCCTTCTCCTTCTCCTCCTCCTCCTCCTTCTCCTTTCTCTCTCTCTCTCTCTCTCCCTCCCTCCCTCCCTCCCTCCCTCCCTCCCTCCTTCTCCCCTTTCCTCTCTTTTCCTTTCCTTTCAAAACAGTCTTCTGTAATTAGCTACTTTTGACCAATTTCCTTCAACCCCCCATAAACTCCCTGGTGATAGGAAAACACACATGTTCACATTCACAAAATATGACATGATTTCAGGTTGTTTTGTAGCACTTTAGGTTAATAATCCTTGTTTTCAATGGGACATAGAGTTCTAAAATTCCAGCAAATCTTTAAGCTGCCAAGCCATATATTGAAAGATTGTCAAGGATGCTATCCCACTGTTGTATGACTGGAGGAGTCTAGATGCAACCCCATGATTTATTGTCAACACAAGTCAGTAGATGAATGACCAGTTGCAATGCCCCAAAACTGCATTACACAACCTTATTTTAACTCTACATGTTTCTCAAGTCTTATTTTAACATCTACATGTTTCTCAAGACCTTCTCATCATGACCCCACTCTGCCTATTCACAAACCCCTCCAAGACTCTCCTCCAAGGTGGGGTTAATAGAGCATATGATCTGTCTTAGTTATTATTTGTTAACTTGTGTGTGATCTTCTTTTCCTAGTTCATTATGGAAGACAGGGATTCTAATGTGAGGACAATAACAGTAGTGCACACATTCCTCCACTGAAGTCTTTGCTTAAGTTAATCAAGCTCTGTATGCAGAACTCAACTCTCGTTATCACAAAAATTGCAGTTTTCACATTTGCTTTTTAAAATTTTTTCTACAAGCTCTGTACAGGTTTCCTTGAAATAAACTTTTTTCACATATTCTATTCCCCCAGACATCCTCTCTTCCAGTACAATAAATAATCCTTCAGATCAAAAGTCCCCAAACAAATGCAAAAGTATATTCTTCTGTCATTTAATATTTAATAAGTATCTGCTATGCACTAAGTGTTCCTTGAGAAATCCAGTCTGATGGAGGAGCCAGATATACACACGGTATAATTAACATGGAGGCAGACCTAGAATTTCAAAACCTGCATGCCATACTGTCACTTATCTGATGGATCAAATTGTTTAGTCACATTTCAATGTCACACCCTCATGAGCAGTATGCTAGATACTTCAGAGACAAATACTCAAATAATTCTGAATATGATGCATTTTCACAGCTTAACCAAGATATACAGAATAGTGGAAGGACAAATGATATCTAGCATATATAAAACAAGGAGGGAAATATTTTTTGAACACATACTATGTACCGGGTATTTTCATTACCTCCACTTTTATTGTCTAATTCAATGCTCCTGACTAGGCTTCGAAGTAGTCATCATTGCCATATTCCAGAGGAGGCTGTCAAAGCTCAAAGGTAATAAGCAGTTGCTGATGGCCTCTTTATTTCTAAGACTCAAGCTAATTCTACTCTAAATTGCTAAGTTACCTTAGCAAAGATATCAAAAGTAATCAAGTGAGAAAGAGTCTGACCCACTTAGTTGCAATCCAGTGTTCCAGTTTTCTCTCAACTTCATTTATCTCTTTCTTCCTTCCCATTGCAGGTGAGTCTATACCCTGGGACATCCTTAGAACTTGTCCCTTAATAGCTCTAACTATTATAAATATTCTGGAAATTTAAAAAATAAGTCCCTTTAGATATGGCCAAGCAATTTTCTCCTGTCTTTCACCTATGATTTACATAATCCCTGGCAGCATTCATGTTAGAGATAAAATTAACAATGTTGTTGTGGGGAAATAAGAACTCTTATATACTGTTGGTGGGATTGTAAATTAGTACAGCCTCTATGGAGATCAGTATGGAGGTTCCTCAAAGACTGGGAATGGAACCACCATATGACCCAGCCATACATTTCTCCACAGCATCTTTCCAAAAGAATGAATATTAGAATACAATAGTGATGCATACATACACCCACATTTACAGCAGCACAATTCACAATAGCCAGATTATGGAACCAACCTAGGTGTCTGTCAACATATGAATGGATAAAAAAAAATGTGGTATATACACACAATGGAATTTTACTCAGTCATAAAGAGCAGCAAATTGTGTAATTTACAGGAAAATGGATGGAACTACAGAATATTATGCTAAGCAAGATCAGCCAGTCTTAGAAAGTCAAGAGTCATATGTTTTCTCAAAAGAGACTTCAGTCAAATGAGGAGAGAGACCAGGAGAGTAGTGGAAAGGGAGTTGGGGAAGAGCTAGAGAGGGAGAAAATGAGGCTTGAGAAAGAGAGCAGTTCAAACAATGCTAGGTCCATCCATGAAGGTAACACTACACTCTCACTAACATGGATGGGAAGGGGGGAGAAGGGGAGAAGAGTGGGAAATATACCAATGTGTGTTTGCATCACCTTGAATCTCACTATGATGTATAATACAATTCACCAATCAATTACAAAAAGATAACCATGCCGCTTTTCAAGGTGATTTTCTATGGATCCACCATCTTTCTTTTTCTAAAGCATGAGCATTTCCTGCTGAGACACAGGCATGGCAAGAACCTTTTCGTGTAATTCAGAGCCTCTCGTGCGCTTTTTAAGAAAACTGATAGCAAAGCCACTCTGGTGGTTTCCTTTCCTGGAAGGAGAAAATACAGCTCCAATGTCTATTCAGTATCACAGAAGTTGCTGGATGTACTTACTAAATGACCCAAATTCCACCCCTCTCACAATTTAACACTCTAAAGACAAACTTCAGCACATTGGAAAATTACTATATGTCTAAAACCACTTGGATATTAATATTTGTCATACAGCCTTCCTCGGTGTAACATCTAAAGCAATGCTCATTTAGCTGACTTGCATTCTCTAGGTGATATTTATCCAACAGTCATCACTCATGTTTGTTCATGAGGTGTTGAGGTGATGAGCCAAGTTACTGTATTCTCAGCTGGGCCTGGAGCCTGCTTAGTTTGTCACTGATTGATGATGTTTGGGGAAAGAGCAGTTTGTAGAGCTACCTTAGAAACCCAGTTAGCCAAAGACAAATAACTGAAAGTTGATTGGTGGTAGGGATGGAGGTGGGCTCTTGAGAAATGGGAGTCATTTCGAGACACCAGTATGATTTTTGGTCATCTTAACTAGGGGAAAGAACAGGTTCTACAAGCCCATGTTTGCAGATCTGGTTTCTTGGCAGATGCCCCAGGTTCAGGCTTAAGTCATCTTACTGATATACAGATGTCCCTTGAATTATAATGTGGTGACATCCCAATGAACCCATAGTAAGTTGAAAATATCAGAATTTAAAAAATGCATTTTGCTAGGCAAAGAAATGCACGTCTATAGTACCAGCTACTCTGAACCCGGCAGTTCAAAGTGAACATGGGCAACATCTCAAATATATACGTATGTAAAAATATATGCATAGGTATATATACATTTAATGCACTTAACTTACCTGAATATCATAGCTTAGCAACAGTACCCTGTCCATTTAAACACTCTTATTGTTGCTTTGTAATTATACATCTTAGTGAAGTTCAAAGTCATACAAACACACATGCACACAGGTCTTGGTGTTCCCCTTCAGGTCCCACCTCACTACCCACCCCTCCCTGTACATAGTAGTGATGCCTTCATACATGGGCACAGCGTAATTTGAATTGTTTCATCAATTCTTTCTTTTCTCTTCTCTACCTCCCTCCCCCAATCCCCTTCCACTGTTCTACTTGTCATTCTCCTCAATTACCTAAAGTCTGTTTTGTTTCCTGTTTTCTCTCTAGCATCCACATATGAGAGGAAACATCCTACCCTTGACTTTCCTTTACCCTTGACTGGCTGATATAATTTAGTATAATATTCTCTAGTTCCACCCCCAAAATGACATAATTTAGTTCTTTTTTATGACTGAGTAAAATTCCATTTTGTGTATATACCACATTTCATTACCTATTCATCTGTTGATGGGCAACTAGGCTCGTTTCATAATTTGACTATTGTGAATTGTGCTATTAACATGGATACGCACATCTCACTATTGTATTTTCACCTTAATTCTTTTGGAAAGATGCGGAGGAGTGATATGACTAGGTCAAATGGTGGTTCCATTCCTAGTCTTTTGAGGAACCTCCATACTAATCTCTTTAGTAGTTGTACTAATTTGCAGTGCCACCAACAGTATACAAGAGTTCCTATTTCCCCATATCCTAGCTAGTATTTACTATTTGTTTTCTTGATGATTGTCATTCTAACTAGGATTAGATGGAATCTCAGTATAGTTTTGGTTTGTATTTCCCCGACTGCTAAATACTATTGAGTATTTTTTGAATATTTATTAGCCATTTTTATTTCTTCTTTGAAAAGTGTCCATTCGATTCAGTTGCTCATTTTTTGACTGGGTTATTCATTTTTCTTTAGTGTTATTTTAAGTTTCTTATATATTCTAGATATTAATCCTCCATCAGAGGAGTAGGTGGCAATGGTTTTCTCCCTTTCTGTAGACCATATTCAGACTCTTGATGGTTTCCTTCACTGCACAGAAGCTTTTCAATTTGGTGCCATCCCATCTGACTGGGAGCTATGTCACATTTCCCCCAAATCAAGAGAGAGTATCATATCACCGTATCGTTAGCCCTGGAACAAATCAAAATTCAAAGTACAGTTTCTACTGAATGCATATTCTTTTTTGCAACATTTTGAAGTTGAAAAATCATGAGCTGATCCATCACAAGTGGGGGGCCATCTATATTCATTACACCACATCATATCTCTGTACTTTGGGTGTCACCACTTAATATATTTACTTATGAAGCCTGCCTACTTCCCAACCACACCTTGAGAGAAAATGCACTTGAATCAGTAAAGTATCTTGAGACTTTGGAAGACCTTATGCCAAAAGAGCCTTATTTTTTTACCAAAAAGATTTTACACTGAAAAGTGTTTTAATGTGGTCCCATTTCATACATGTTTTGCCTTATTTACTTCCTTTCTTTTATTTTCCCTCCTTGTTTCATTCACCCATTGTACCATGCTGTTTTGGTATCCATTTCTTTACTCAAACTTTCTCCTTTGTTCCTCTTTCTATTATTTAGTTGGGACAATGAGGAAAAAAAATCTTGCAATTGTACAGAAAATGTCTCAACTCTACTTGGGGTGCTATCCTTTTAATGGATTGCCAAAACCCAGTGCAGAAACTTTTTTATATTCCTTTCCAGAATGAATCTTTTCTCTTTAGCACCAAGCAGATGTTCTTTCCTGGCAAAGACTCCCTTTCTCTGTTTCATTGGCAAACTCTCGCCAGAATCTTTAAGAACATCTATTTTCTAAGGAAAAATAGGTCCATATTTGGAAGGGTTTTCTCTTGAATCCATCCACAATACTCAAGTCAAAAGTTACAAGAAAGTGGGATGTGGTGGCACACACCTGTAATCCCAGTACTTGGGGGGTGGAGATAGAAGGATTGCATGTTTGAGGCTAGCCTCAGCAATTTAGTGAGGCCCTTATCAACTTAGCAAGACCCTGTTTCAAAACAAAAAGTAAGATAGGGCTGGGGGTGTGGCTCAGAGGTAGAAGGCCCCTGGGTTCAATCCCTAGTACTATGAGAGGGAGAAGAAGAAGGGAGGGAGGAGGGAGAGATAAGGATATCCAAACCTATTTGAGGGTGGGAGGATACAGAAATGGG
Organism: Graphiurus murinus; assembly: GCA_004027655.1. NCBI lineage: Eukaryota > Metazoa > Chordata > Mammalia > Rodentia > Gliridae > Graphiurus > Graphiurus murinus. The sequence continues at coordinate 104,895 of PVLC010002572.1, forward strand.
AGAGAAAGTGCCAAAGATTGCGCAAAAGGCAGTATGAGCAGAAAGATATCGTGTCAGGTAGGCACAAGGTATCCTGACTTAGCTGGTAACTTTTTATTTCTCTCATTTAGTTATTCTGCTCAAAAGTCTTGTACTTTCACCACTTCGTGAACAAGGGGTTTCAAACTCTTCCATGTGGCAGTCATAGGTGCCCTCATTTTTATTTCAACCTGCCTTCCATCTTCTGCCTCTCCTAAATGAATAGTGATAAGCAACATCCATGAGAACTCCTTAACAAACATTCTCCCTTGTATCCTTACACCACACTGCAAGATCTGTACTGCACCCTCAAGTTTATTGGGAACCTGAGACGTAGGTTCAGACTTTGCCCAAGGACACACAGATGGTAAGTGAGGGAGCCAAGAATAAAACCTAGTTCACTATCTGTGATGCTCACTTTTTTTCCTTCAACTTTTCTTTAAGGAATCTTAAATTGCTGCCTTTCTGTTTATTTTGAAAGTCCTAACCCCTGCACTCTTCCTTTCGGACATAAACTATACCCCTTTGAGGCCCCACCCAGAACCTGCCTTGATCATAGTGTTTCTAACCATTCCAACTGGCTCTTCCTCCTTGGAACCACACAGCACCTGGGAGTTATATTTGACATGAGTGCCTACAGAAAAGACAGCAGAGAGCAGGTAGGAGTCATGAGCTTTAGATTCAAATCCCTGTTCTGCCACTATCTAGTGCGTGATTCTAAGTTAGTCATATAATTTTATCTTTGCATATGCAGCAGAAGTCCCACACAGCCAAAAGTGCCATGATTCTAAAGTTTATAAACACACACACACATACACACAGTGTCTGTGTATATATTATATATATACATATACATTCTTTCTCTCTCTCTCTCTCTCTCTCTCTCTCTCTCTCTCTCTCTCTCTCTCTCTCACACACACACACACACACACACACACACACACACACACACATATAAATAATTTCCCCAAGAGGGGGCAATTGAGGATTGTAGAGAGACACTTTAGCTCCTCTATTCTAACTCAATCCCAATTATTTACTTGTTTATTTTGTCATTCCTTCTTTTACTTATTGCTGGAATTAAATTGTTCTGATACTTCCCAAGATCAGTTGTGAAATCTTTGGAAGATATCACCTCTGCTTTTGGAAAATATAGTTATTGGTTTGGATTAAATCACCAAGGATAAGGACTTTTTCATTTTTTATAATCAAAGAAAATAAAGAAAAGTCACTTTGACAATATGAGAGCTCAGGAAAAGAAATTTGGACAAGGAAGATGCACTTTGTAACATTTTCAGCATCAGTTTGTTTCAGCATTCCATCAATCCTCAGGCACCTGTATGTACAAACCCAACCTGCATAGAAAATGGGATGGCTCCCAAGTAATTGAAGTCACCAGGCTCCATTTTGGTTAAAAAAAAGTATCATCTTCAGCACCATCTTCAATGACATTTGTCTCCTTTGCTTCTGAAATATTCAGTCACTTCTGGCTCCTGCAGGTGCTCAGGCATTCACCTCAGTTGATGGTGCCCATGTATCTAACCAGCAGATGCCATTTTGCAAAGCAGAAATCATCTTCATGCCCCTTGCCTCACAGAAGAAAAAAAATGGACTATAATATTCACTTATTGGCTGTTCATGGGAATTTCCAGACTCCTTCATAAACCATAATTATTAAAGCAAAAATCTCACATTGAGGGGATTTTGTTTATAAGAAACACTGTTCTTGTTTGATTAATACTTAAGTGCCTACTACTGACTTGGAGATACGTGTTACTCACTAATCTTTACACATACCTCCTTAGAACAGTAGCACTTGTGAAGTATAGATTAAAGTGAAACACATTTTTTCATTCAACTTTCATATTCTGTAATAAACTGCAGCTCGATATTCTATAATAATAGTTTAAAGTATAGCCTTTCTTATTATAGAATTGTGTTTTATCTACCTCCCCTGTTATTTACCAGCATAAATTCCCTGAGCATTTGTTTCTAGAACAGAGAAAAATGAATAGTGTATCTTCGGTAGGATTATGTGTTTAAAGATACCAAACTTAAAGCACTGTGCCTCTACTTAGGAAGTACACAGTAACCACAGTAAATGCTAACAGTCATGGTCTTCTTGCCTCTGACAGAGAAAGGTACTTGACGTGAACTGAATTTGTTTTTAGTTTAAAAATATGTTTTCTAATTCAAGAATGAGATACATAGAAAAGCCCAGCATAGCTTGTTTATTTAAATAAGAAATTGAGAACTCCCATTGTGTAGTTTATTTATTTTCAAGTCTTGCTTTTGGTTGGTTGTTTATTTATTTATTTATTTATTTATTTATTTATTTATTTATTTATTTGCAGTACGGGGGATTGAACTCAGGGGCATTCTACCTCCGAGCTACACCCCCAGTCCTATTTTGTAATTTTTATTTTGAAACAGAGTCTCACTAAGTTGCAGAGAGCCTCACTAAGTAGCTCAGGCTGAGGCTGGCTGTGAACCCAGATCCTCCTGTCTCAGCCTCCCAAGTACTGGGATTACAAGCATGCACCACCATGCCCGGCTTGGTTGTCGCTTTACATGACGAATATCTTTTTTTTTTTTTTTCCTGGTCTTTCACACTTTATCTCTTTTTAAACTTAACATGACACTGATTCTCCTATATAGTTACATGTTGCTTAACAAGGATATCTGAGAAATGTGTCATGATTGTGTGATTGTGAACATCTCAGAGTGAACTTATACAGCTAAGATGGCTACAGTTTATTAGGACACATAATCTTACAGGATCATTGTCATATATGTGATTCATCGTTAAGCAGACCTTTTTTTTTTTTTTTTTTTTTTTTTTTGCTGTACTGGGGATTGAACTCAGGGGCATTCTACCTCTGAGCTATACCCCCAGCCCTACTTTTTATTCTTTATTTTTATTCTTTATTTTGACTTAGGGTCTCAATAAGTTATGGAGTGCCTCACTAGGTAGCTGAGGCTGGCCGCGAACCAGGATCCTCCGGTTTCAGCCTCCCAAATGCTGCGATTACAAGCGTACACCACCACACCTGACAGAACATAATTACATAACTGAATTCAAACACAAACTATATCCTTTTGAAAATCATTTTGTTTTTCATAAACAAGTAGCAAGAATATGTTTATTATATTAATAAATATTGCTTCCAAAGAAGTCCTCAGCTAATTTTGTCCAAATTAGAATTCTCAGGAAGTTCCTTAGATATTGATTATAGTCAGACAATTTTTTGTAGAGTTACTAAAATCCTTGAAATTTGAAAAAAAAATTAAAACATGGTTGTAAAGGAGAAACCCTGATAAGCAAAGAAGTTGACTTAACTAAAGGGGATGTCCAGGGTGGGGGGACACCCTAATGCACATGATGTACTTTCACAAATATATTAAAGTCAATCACTAAACTGAATTTGAGAAGGAGGGAGGGCGAGGGAGTGGGGTGGGAATAGAGGAAGGGGTTAAATAAGAAATGTGTGCATATATGCCTTTATCAGCTTGTACCTAACAAAGATGTTTGATTACAATGCACCAATTAATATAAAAATATATTAAAAAAATAGACTGCAAAAAAAAAAAATTTAGTTGTGCTAGACCTCAGAAGGTCTACAATTTAACCTAGGTCTGCCCATTTTTTATTCATTTAGTATTTGAATGAGCACTCCCTGAGCACTTCTTCTGTTATAGGGCCCACGACTATGTCCTTGGCACAAACACTACACTATTTCCTGAGTTGTTTGTATGGGATTCAGCGACCAAGATGATGAATGATGTAGGAAAAACTCTTTAACTATTGGATTGGACAACTTCCACTAGGACATGGAATTGAACACAAGTTCAGGTCCTAAAACTACTTGACCTGACCCTCATGGAAATCTGGCTGGAGACATTTGGACTTTTAACAAAATCAGAGCCACAATTATCAACCAGTTCTTTGTGTTAAGTAAGATTAGCTAGTGCTCACCAACATCAGAAATGAAGGATGGGTGCCATGGGGAGTGTCCAGTTCAACTGATTTGTAATGGCTACTTGCAGACAAAGTCCTGGTTTAGCAGAAAAAGTCATGGTCTGATAGATTAGTGATGCAGAAAAAGTGCTGATAGATTAGTGATGCCTTCCATTGACATGGGAGAAAGGAATGGTGATATACGTGTCACCTAATTGCTACACAATGAACAAATTAGTAGAGGAAGAGACTGCATTCAGGTGAAAGCATGGCCTAACCCAGGGGCTTTTAGAGACCACAGGGACATCTAGCATCACAGCTGTGCGAGGTGTGGCCACTGAGCAGGAAAGAAAAGACTTTGAGTAGAGAAACCCAAGAACCATTTCAGATCTCCTTTGGGCTCAGTGGCTCCAAACCACCCAGTGTCTGCCCTGGTTTTACAATCAGAACACTTTGTGCTATTTTAATTGTCTAAGCTTTGTGACTCTTGTGGGTGACAGGTTCTCCTTTAAAGATAATAAATGACTCGCAATTACTTTACTTTGGAAAATGCTCTTCTGCCCTGGGATACTGTAATAACCGGCCACAGAGAAGAAAATGCCTGGGGATTTATGAAATGTCCCAATTTTCAACCATCTGGGAGAGATACAGCAGGACACTGGTCTGGTAGTGTGTTAACCAGAGTTCATCTGTCATCATTCCTGCTATAAACTCTCCTTGTGCTTGAAATTATCAAGGGATTTATCCTTGGCCTTCAAAAAGACTTGCCAGAAATCATTTTTTAAACATGTAAGCCTAGAAACATAATCTAGTTCAGTTTGCTTGACTGAGGAGGACATTTTCCAGGTATGAGGGATTTTTAAATCCTCTAGTGATACACAGACAAATGAGGTTGGTGTCTAAAAGGCTCAAAGGGCACAAGGTACTACTGAAGAGATGAATAGTGAATAAATAATTTCCATATATTCTGAGAAATGCAATTGTTGAAACTATGGACTAAGAATAGAAATATATTTGTTTTGGGTTGTTTGTTTGGTTTTGGTACTGCAGGTTGAACCCAGAGGCATTTTACCTCTGAGCCACGCCCACAACCCTATTTTATTTTTTTTTTAATTTTCAAACAGGGTCTCAATAAGTTGCTGAGGATCTCACTAAGTTGCTGAAACTGACTTGTGATCCTCCTATCTCAGCTTCCCAAATACTGGTGTGTGCCACTGTGCCTGGCTAGGATTAGAAATATATTTGTATGAGCAAAAATACAGTGGTATGTATAATAATAACTTTTTATCTGCCTTCAAATTATACTGATAACCCAGAACCAAATGGCACTTGCTGAGGTCCAGTGCTTACACACCAGGGCCCCTCGGGTTTCTCAGGGGAGGCACCAGCTCTGGCTCTTTGCATTGCCAGCCTCACACAGTGATGTGTTAGGTGTTTGATCAACATTAGCTGAGCAAACGCAGCTAACTTCTAATTCAGTCACATGGACCAACACTTATTAAATAAATCTAGAAAATCAAACATTTATTGTTTGGACACTTCGTTGATAATTCAGCTGAATTTATTTGGCAATAAAAATGCATACTATGGTGTTCTCAATGTGCCAACAAAGCATGGGTCACTATGAGTGTGATATTCGCTAAAAGGGTGAAAGTATTTGAAAAAGGGTGGCAAGAACAGCCTTTTCTTGTGCAGTTAACCTCCATATCTTCAGGTTTCATCAATCAGCTACAGATCGAAAGTATTTGTAGCTGGGCACAGTGCGGCAAGCCTGTAATCCCAGTACTTGGAGGCTGAAACAGGAGGATCACAGAATCAAGGCCAGTACTATGTAACTTAAGGTGACCCTGTTTCAATATAAAAATAGCTTAGGGATAGAATATCCCTGGTTCAATTTCCAATATCATAACCTGTTTTTTTGTTTTTGTTTTTCTGGAAAAAAGGTGCCTCTGTGCTAAAGCACTGCAGACTGTTTTTTTTCCCCCCCCCTTGGTATAATTCCCTCAACAATACACAATGGCAACCGTTTACATAGTATAGGCATTATAAGCAATCTAGAGGTGATTTAAAGTACACGGGAGGATGTGGGTAAAATTTTATATAAGACATTGAGCATCCTGGAACCAATACCTTTGAGTATCCACAAAGGTCCTGGAACCAATCCCTCATGTATACCAAGTTGACCCCATGTATCACATAATTCTGACCAGTGGGTTCTGAAATCCCACTGTGCAGCCACCTCAGCTGTCCAGTCTGTTTGCCAAGGAGCACCAGGCAGTGTCACGTGAGCTGCTGTCTCCTTGCAGAGTGACTTCCTGAGACAGCTGCCCAGATTTCCCCTGGGTTCAATAACCTTGCCTGATGGCAGAGCTAGTTCCTGGGAACCAGATTTTGCTTTTCCCACTCCACTTCCCCCATCGTCTTGCCTGAGCAGATTGCTTAAGAAAAGTTTATTAAATCTTCCTTCCAGAGGGGCAGGCTGTCCCATTTCATTTGTCACTATTTAACAGTGGATACAAACCAGGCTGAGCTATCTAAATGTGCAGGGCTTCAGGTTCTACCCTCAAAATGAGACCTAAGACATTTCATTTATTTAATCTGAGGATCATTTGAGGCTGACTTATCTGTGCCCACAGATATTCCTCTTCTCCATCTTGCCTTTAGTTCCTTCTTTCATTCACTCACACATTCGCTAAACTAATGTTGGGTGCTGGAAACAGAGATGAATTAGGTAAAGTCTCCGTCCTCACAGAGGTAGGGAGATCAGGACAGTTACCATTCACTCCTATTCCAGGCTTTAATGATAAACAGAGAGAAGAAGAGGCAGTGATCAGATCTCAGACAGGTTGGCAAGATGAACCTAATCTTAAAAGGGATACTTAATAACGAACACCACATATTCATTAACATAGGTAACAGGGAGCTGCTCATGAATCTTAGCACCTTGGATTTCAGCACCATGATTGTGTAACTTAGAAAAGAAAAATTCTTCCAGGCTCTGTTACCTCTTCAATGAAGTTCCCCTCCTGATTGAGCCCATCATTCTCCACCCTCCCCTAATCAGGCAACCATACCTTCAAGAGAACATTACTCCACTAGTCACTCCAGGTTGTAGACCTTCCCAATGGGAGGATCATTCTTTGTAACTTCAAAAGACTTGATTCATAGGCTTCATACTTGGCAGAGTATGGAAAAGTTTTGTGAACAGGCGTTAGAAAACCAGCAAGTAGCATGATTATTAAAAATATGTAGTTTTGTACCCCAATTCTGCTAGAGAAAGTGCAAGGAAGGAAATAAGTTCACTCTCTTCTCTTCCTCTCCTCTCCTCT